>JARJEC010030282.1:0-11097 GCA_030264575.1 Tachinus sp. AB-2021
TATTTGGAATTTTTTTAAATCAAATATTAAAAGCTGCAATAGATTTTTGACCTATAGGGTAAAAATCTTTTGTTATTTAAAAATGACAAAGATTTTATAGTAGATAATATATTTATTGATAAATTAATTGCAAATGGGATGCTTAGCTATAATTCTGTTAACTTGGATTAACCCTGATTTTCTAATCATATACCAATAGGTAAATTTAAATTACAAAACTATTAAGTTGCATTTTTAAAATTATTCTTTATAAAATTTTCCCCTAAGCCCCAAACCGTTTAAATGCGTCACGAGGTAAGGACCATTTTTTATATATTGCCTGTTATTGGTTGGATTTTCATTTGCTTTTTTTTTAATGTACAGAAAAATATTTTAAATAAGTTTTGTATAACTTCTTTCATAACTTTCCAACTAAAAGTGCTACAACCTAAAAAACATGCGTTTATTTCAATGGAACGGTTTTTTGCATATTTTCTATATGCTTTTCTATAATAGTTATGAAAAAAATCTTCAAACCAAAATTGCAGAACCTACAGTTTCTTATAAGTTTTATGTAAAAACAAATTTGGTGATGCAAAAATTTCTCACTATTGAATGTTCCTAAAGTTTATAATGTTTGATCATTTTTTATAGTTTTAAATCCCGTTCAATATTTTGTAACGTTTTTATTTAATCGTCGACCAAACAATATAGTCTCCGTGGAGCATTGTTTAAAGAAGTTAGGCAATCAATTTATGTGTGTGCCGTTCTTTTAAAATACCGGTTGCAATGGCAAAGTTGAGTGATTTCTAAAAACTATATAAAAAGAACATTTGCAAGTGTCAATTATTCGATTTTATGCTGTAGACTTCGTTATTATAATTATCTTTTTTCATGTTATAAATCATATTTAATTTTTCCAAAAATCGACCTTAAATAAGTTACTACACTATGTTTAATTAAGAAATTGAACCAAAAAATTGTTTGTTTACGCTTACATTTTATATGCATTTCAATTTGCCAGTTTCAACCAATCATTGGTTTTTTCTTAAATCCAATATTATAAGTTTTTTATTGTTTATTTATATTTTTTAACTTTTCTGTTTTTAAATTTAACTGGCCGATCATTTTTTTGCTGTTTATTATCGGGTAGTAGAGTTTGAGGACGCAATTAAAAAATGTATAGCTTCAAAATGCAATTTCTTTTCTAGCACGTATGTTTTGCCGATTAAGCTAAACGACAGCCCAACCACATCATAATAGAAATCGATTTTAGCCAAACCTAAGCCGCAAAAGCTATTTTTTAGTTAAGCTGTGGCCGATCTACTGAATAATTGTCACCATTGTGGTCGATACTAACATTTTACAGAATTGATCGTTCTTTAATGTGTTGAATTATCGATGACTGGACATCTTCTATTCTATAAGGATCTTAATGGCACAGGCGGTTTTCTATTAGAAATATTTAAAAAGTTTATGCGTAATCAAATTTTACTAAAGGTTATTATTTAACGTTGAGTTTGCCACCGTTTAAGGCTGCGTCTTGTGTTCTCAGCTTTCAGCAACTTAAGGTTGATCCGCCATAAAACGGGTGCTGTATTGCATTTCATTTATAATCAAAAATGAAAATATGACAATGTTTTTCGGGTTTTTATTTGCAGAAAATGGGTTAGCGAGTTTTCTATTATTATTAGTAAAGTAACCACGGCTGCCAGATCCGTGTTTTATTTTTCGGACGCGCTTAGGAAACATTTGTTTGGGCTTGACAGGGACTAATAACAATTCCTTGGTGTTTCTTAACCTCAACGCTTTCTTTGCTTCCATTTCTTCCTTTGCTCTAGAGATCATTAACATGAAAACAAACGTAATTCGTGAAGAAAAAAATCACAAAATTCAACAAAAGAAATTTCAAGTACTACTAAACTAATCTCAAAATTAAAACTACAAAAAGTGTTTTAAAAGTACTTATTATAAATTATTATTACAAAACTCTCATTTTTTTTTTTAATTTATTTTCAAAATATTTATCCAGCAACAGCCTGGCATATTTATTATTGCAATATTTTATCTGCAGCCCTGATTTTTATAGTGAGGGAGCATTATGCTTTCAACAAAATGTTTCTTTAATTGTTGTAAACTCAAATAAGATTAAAACGATTTGTATTATTTATGGTGACAAAATTGCAATGAAAGTAGTAGAATTATTCTATTTTTTAATAAATAAATAGCTGGGCAAATGGGTAAGTAATTTTGGTATTAAATTCTGCTTAAGATTATTAAATTTTGTTACCCACCCATCAGCCCAGTTATTTATTAATTTATAGAAAATGAATAGACATTCTTCAGCAACAGCCTGGCATATTTATTATTGCAGTATTTTATCTGCAGCCTTGATTTTTATAGTGAGAGAGCATTATGCTTTTAACAACAATTATTTTTTAATAGCTTTGAACTCAAATAAGAATTAAACGATTTTTATTATTTATGGTGTCAAAATAGCAATTAAAGATGTAGAATTATTCTATTTCTTGTTAAATAAATAGCTGGGCACAGGTAACATTGGTATTAAATACTGCTTAAGATTATTAAATTTAGTAACACACCCATCAGCCCAGTCATTTATTAACTAAATGTCGCAATGAGTACTACAACTTTTCACCAACAATATATTTCCGCCATCAATTCTTTATGTTGAAAAGAATTATTTTGAATTCAATAAAATAAGTAAGATGTTGGCATTTATTTGTGGATTATAGTACAAAATTAAAAGTGGATTTTATATAATTTTGATTTATAGTCTTGTATTTGTTTTATTGTAAAAAAATGTATGGTTAACTTAACCAACCGAAACAAATTTTCAGCCGGCACAACTAGAGCATACTTCTAACATATACCCAAAATTTTAGAATATTTTAAAAACTGCGTAAGTTGTGCCTGGCACACACATACATAGATAGACATACAGGGACCTCCAAAAAGTTAATTTCAGTTGAACTATCAATTTCAAACTTTTGGTATGAATATAATTTCCCCATTTCCGTATATAGGAAAAAAAGTTTAAAAAAATAACAAATTTCTTCAATTAAAAATTATTTTATTTTGTATTACGCAATAATGGTATATTAAAATATATAGGCATCTATTGATTGTGTTTTTCATTTGATATTTTATATAATTAAATATGTGTGTATAAACTTTTTAAAGTCATAGTTTTTTTTTGGTATTTTTGTCTATTAGGTTAATATTATTTGTCATTTAATTATATTTTTCCTTTATGACTTTTGCTACAAATTTCATTACATACTATAATATAAACTGTATTTTAAGATAATACATAATGCTAAGTAGTTAAACTAAGAAAAATTACCATGAGAAAGTTAAAATATCTGTGTTGCAATATGTAAATATTGCGAATACTTTACACATAGTATTCGGAAATTTCCAAACAATTATTAAAACATAATATTGCTGTATATCTTAAAATTAAAATCGTGTTAAGTTTAAATATTTCAAAGTAACTAGACGCTTCAAATATATAGAGGTAATTTTAAGCTTATAATATAAAAGTTTATTCTATCGTATATAAGGTGCAATTCATAAAGGATCCTTTAAAAGGTCATAATGCGGAAAATTCTCGTCCCTTCTTGGTTTATTCCTGTTGCCAGTCAAGTCTGATGTATGGAGGCCATTTCCCTTGATTAAGTAAAGCTGTGTCCGGGCAAAAGAAAAAAAAAAGAGCCGGCGGGTGCCTGGGTAAAGATGCAAAGTGGTTTAGTGGGATACGCGAGGGAGCATAGTCACCCTAATGGGATTATGTCCTCTCTAGTTGACTCAATCCTCTGCCACCATACATAAACTTATAAATTGCGCGTGCGGAAAAGTTTTGTATATTCATGTCGCGAAGTTTTTCAAAACTTGCTTAGTGCATAAACAAGCTCACCCGCATAAGAAAAAATAGAATTATATCATAAAAATTATAAAACTTTCAAATTCGTTTGGTATTGTACTTCCAAAGAAAATTAGAATACAAGTCATGTAAATGCAACAAATTTTACCATATTTATGTGGGTTGTATAACGCCGTAAAGAGTTTCACATAAAACATCACCGCAGTGTTGTTCTTAGAAATATCAATCTGCTTTTTCTGGATAGGTTTGATACGAAAGATCGATGAAAACGGAATCGGAATCTTTGATTAAATTTTGTTATTCTTAAAGGGCACATCCAATTCCTATAAAAGAAAGAAAATACAATCTAATTAAGCAACCATTGGGTTGTGGGTAAAGAACTTACATAAAAATGCAAAAACACAAATACAATAATTATTCATATTGTTATGTTTGTATTCTGGAATTTATAAAAATACAATGTTTGGTACAATTCTTTTTTTTTGTAACTATACATCTTGATGGATTTCTTTTTTTGATTTATTGTTTAATTACCGACAAGTTTAAAGATACGACAAACATCTACAAAATAAAATTATTGGTTTCAACAAATAAAAGTTTTAATAGAAAATTATAATTAACAGTGATGTTAATTTTATTCTCCTTCAGACCTTTTTAATTTATAGTGTTTGAGAATTACCGAAGATTATGATCTATTCTGATCGTATAGTGCAAAAAAGCTGAGTAAATGACATAACGATGCGCAACAGATAGTTGATTGTTAAATCTTGGTAAACTTCTATACCTCAGTAATTATTAATAAATATTTTATTTTAAATTTCAATAAAAATAATTTAATTAAGTAAAGCTTAATAATAAGTTTGTTTTGCTTTTTTGCAGGAGCAATTTTCTTTTGTATCTAGACAAACTAGACTTTTTGTCACAACTATTATATTGCTTATTATGCTCTTTTTTAGTTTGTAACTTTCTCATTTTGAGCTAAAAAACTTTCATTAGCTTATTTTAATAAATATTTTTAATTTAATTACAATTAAATTTAAAAATATTATTAGTAAAACTTTCATGAATTTTATAAAAAATTAATCAACTTATATGATGAATGCTAAAAAATAAATTGTTGTTCCAAAACTTGGCATTAAATACAAAAATTAAAATTAGAACAAAACAAAATGTTAGTGTGCTTCGACCACATAGCAAAAGTTTTTTTTATTACAATTATAATAAAAATACAAATAATTGCGGGAATCAAATCAGTAACTACTGCCATAGTAAATGATCATCTAACCGCTACGGCCTGCTATTGAGGTCAGCTTGAAAATTATTAAATGTGTATAAATGTAAATTAATCAAACCAATTTCTTTACATTGGTATTAGGTTATGTATCTGATACTGTCAAAAATTATTAATTATTATGTATCTGATACTGTCAAATATTAATAATGAAATGGTCAAATTTAATTTGTATATATTGATGTTGCTCCAACTCAATTCCGTTTTAGTTTAAGTTCATAAGTACACTTGACGTAAAAAGAGAGAAGAAATAAAATCGATGAGATGAATTAAGATAGATTTGTGTAACGATAATTTCGGCCTTGAATAAAACGCCCTCATAGAAGTTACTTTAAGAAAATACTTACAGACTTAGTAAAATTAGTTGGAGTTTTATAGAAAAACTATTACATACGTCCGAAAAAAAAAAGATTTAGAAAACAGAAAAAAAAAACGGAAAAAATGGCCAAAACTTCAGTTGCAAAAACTATTGTTTGAGTAAGATATTTCTTGAAAAAAACTATTTGAGACCACTATTAGCAAAATTTGACAAGCGATAAAAATTAGGCTTTTTAAGTTATTTTTTTCTAAAATGGGTGGTCTTGTACTAAAAGATTGTTCATTTTTGATTTGCAGCCAGCATACAATTAAGTATCTAGCGAAGCATCATAACCACCTAGTGGATTTTAAGCTAGGCTGCTAATTACTAGTAAAAACTTCATACGTAGATACAACTCTACATACTAATAAAATAAATTGTTTAGAGTTTGTTGTTACAATAATAAAATCGCAACGCGTTTTGTAATTTCATCCGACAACATTTTACGCCACGTAACCATCGACAGAGAAGGACAGCAATATGTTTGTGAATACAAAACAAGTATTTGCACTTGATGGTTGCCGGTTTTAAAAACTTTATAGTTTAATTCGTTTGTAAAGTAATCTATAAATTGGGTCAAATTTGTAAAATTAGGTAACCAAAAAAGTTTGTGTTGTTTTTCTAATACATATTGCTATAAATAATCGCACGAAATTATTTGATTGTCTTATGTATTTTTATTGAAACGAGTACACGTGATTCTTATTTGCTCTTTGTAAAAGTGAAATAACAATAGTATTAAGTGAATAAATATAATTGAAAGATACACCAAATTTTATAATATGGCAAATCAAAATATGTAAAAAGTTATTTTAACGTATCTGTGTAAAAAGTCGAATAAAATTGATAAATTAAAAAAAATCAGTTATTGCGAACAAATTGAAAAATCGAGGCTTGGATATTTCTTTTAAAAGAGTCGTTGGATTACTATTTTAATCAACGACGATGATCTTATGATTGAAAATATTTATAATATTAGTAGAGACTGTACAGATGATTTAAATTATTCCAGAACCAGTAGCACTATAACGGCAGTAGTGCTAAATATAATAATTCTGTTAAATTGGTAAATTAGATCGTACATGTAGAAAAGAGATTAAATAGCTTGCACAAAATTAAATGCTTCGAATAAACAGATTACGAAGATATCTGATAGAAGAAGTAATAATAAAATCAATACTAATAATTTAATGAAAATTAAACAGGAAAATAATCAGAAATCAGGAATATTATTATTAGCCGACAACCACGGACAAAATGTGAGAAATATTGAAGAACGTACCTTCCAACGCAAATAGTTGACATAAGTTGCATTTATAAACCCAATGCCCCATTAAGCGAAGTGGTTTCAAATTGTGAAATAATGCGTAAAGATTTTAATTTTAAAAATCATGCTTTTATATTTTCATTCTGTGTTGATATGAAACTTAACAAACAATCAATTAATCCGTTGAATCGTTTAAAAGCATATTGCATAATTTAAATCACACAAATGTTTTTGTGTTTGGATCTCCTTATGTATTCAACCAACCCGTTCTCAATAAGTTTACAAATGATTTTAATTAGGCATTACATGAAATGATTTAAAATAATCCATTAAAAATTGTTAAATATATAGATTGCAATAATATCATAAGATGTTATTTTCGTGACAATAATACATTCATTACCGACACGGGAAAACGTGTATGTGATGATATTAAAAATAATTATACCAACAACTAAATTGTTACAACCGCAACTCATACTAATTTATCAGCATCCATATCTTCTTTTAAATCTGTATATTTACCAAACGTACCAGCTTCAGCGACAGCAAAATTACTCAAATGGAGACCATGGGAAAATCGGAGAAGTGCAGGTAGACCTATGAGAAGATGGACTGATGACATCAAAAAAACAGCCGGCAGTAGATGGCATCAACGGCCACAGGATAGAGAAGATTGGAAGTATCTTGAAGAGGCCTTTTTCCAGCAGTGGAAGATACGAGGCTCATAAAGAGAAAGAAGAAGACCAGCGTCAACCGGTAATTACCTTATTAGTAGTAGATCAGAAAATATTGAACAATCAAATAGATAAATTTCAAACACTAGTAGTTCATATTTTCAATATGCAAACAATGTTTACTCCGCAAGACTTCATAACTCCACTTAGCAATAGCCGTGATTCTAAAAGTTTGTCCATTTAAATGTGCAGTCACTGCAAAATAAAATTAATTTAGTTGAATGTTTATTATATGATTTAAATGCTGATATTTTGTGTTTATTGGAACACTGGTTGAATGAGAATTGTTGCAAGATTGTGCCTATAAATGGCTATGTTAAGGTTTTTAATTTTTTCATGCCGGTACAACAATTTTCTACAAATCTAGTATTATTAGTTTATGTTGCGAATGTTCTCAAATTTCGGTTGAAAAAGATATTGAATTCATTGCAATGATTATTGATAATATTTGCATTACAAGTGTTTATAGATCGCCACGGGTATCTTAAAATTCGTTATTAATAATTTATATTCATTAATAAATTATAATTATAGAAATTATAATAAAAATTGTTATGTTTTTTATCATTAGAGCCTTCTACGAATGTTACATGTCATATAACTTGTGACATCCGTAGAAGAAGGCTAGAGTTATTAACTTCATTTCATTGAACTTCAAATTGCTTAGGCCCAACAAGAATTTCTAATGGCAATAATGTAATAAGCAAAACATTTTTAGATTATATGATAAGATAGTTCCGATGTGTCTATACATAATTTCAAAAAAATCGAACGAAGCTTCTATGACCAATTTTTTCAAATGTTGACAATATCTACAACATGCAATGAGAAAGTTGAAAATAAGACAATTCTTAAAAGAAGTAATACAAATAACATGTTATAATTTAAATATTCTTTAGCAGAAAATTTAAATATAAATGATAATAATACTAATTTGCAGTTTGAAAGTTTTTATAATAATTTTATGAAAAATTTTGATGTTTATTTTCCACTCACGTAATGTTAAATTTTTTAATACAAATATGATAAAGAAAAATTGGCTCACAGATATCCGTTTTAAATCAATTCAATTAAAAAATTTGAAGTGGTTAAAAAAATTACCGATGACGCACAAATAAAAATAAAATATAATATAAACATGCATCTGACTTTATAAATGATAAATTATGACATACTAAACTTTCAAAAGAAATTACTTTACTAATACTAATGTTATAACTTGTGAAAATGAAATCTCCAAAATGTTTGGCAATTATTTCTCGTCAGTTGCAATTAATGCAATTAATCGAAATTACAACGTTAATCAAAAAGTAATTTGTACAATAAATAACTCAATTGTTTCAAATACAATATTTATATCTCCGGTTTATGAATCTAATGTATCCGTAATTATTAAACAATTAAAAGACAAGACCCTATAAAATATCAGTTAAATTAATTAAATTTTGCGATGCAGAAATATCTGAAGTTTTAGCTACCATTATTAATTATTCAATTAAGGAGGGTATTTTCCCAAATTCTCTAAAAACCGCTACTATTTGCCATTATATAAATAAGGTAACCCTTGTTTAATTGAAAATTATAGGCCAATATCATTATTAATTGTTTTTTCAAAAATAATAAAAAAATTGTTAGCGATAAATTAAACCGTCATTTTAACAAATTAAAATTTTTTGCTCCTGAGCAGCACGGTTTTGAAGCAAACCGTTCAACAGAAACCGCTACTTTAGAATTAATTCAACACGTTTCAAATTGTTTGAATAACAATTTGCTGGTAGTTGCAGCTTTATTTGATCTGTTGCTTGCATTCGATAGCATCGATAAAGACATTTTAATGAAAAAACTTTTTAAGATATAGGTAGATAGGTATTCGTTGCCCAATTCAAAAATTCATATATTCGTTTTTATTAGATAGGAAATTATTTGTGAAAAATAGTCAAGCATCATGGCAGTTATTTAATTTATTATTGGTAACACCTCAAAGTGGCGTACTTGGACCTGTTTTGATCTAATAATGTAAATTTATTTAAAAATAATCTACCTCAGTATATAATTCATGGAATTACTTTCTGCTTTGCTAATGATCCATCAATTGTAATTTCAGCTATCAATGAGCAAGTTTTACTTGAAAAAATCAATCTTGTTTTGAAGAAATTTGATAGTTGCTTTGAGAAAAATTAATTAGTTATAAGAAACCGAAATAACAAGATTTTCACTAAAAACAAGTTCTTATTGACGGGCGATTTAATATTGATACTTTAAAATATTTTCCATCAGTTATTTTTTATGTATAATAATTGATGATAATTTAAGGCACTCTTATATTGACACAGTCCATGCAAAATTGAGTAAGGCTTATTATGCCATTTTGAATTTAAAGAATAAAGTTAATATGAATTCAATCTTAAATGTTTATTTTGATATGGCGTATTTTGCGATTAATTATAATATATTAGTATGTGGTCAATCTGCAAAGAATGAGTTTTTATAATGCAAAGAGACCCATCATCACATACGGAGCACTCTTATGGGGTGAAAAACCGCACTCAGGACTACATCTACTAAGCTAGGCAGAGTACAGAGGATGGCATGTTTGCTGATAACGGGAGCGATGAGAACTACCCCAAGAGCAGCTATGGAAGTACTACTCTCACTACCGCCACTTCGAATAGTCGTGATGGCCGAGGCGAGGCAAGCAGCGTATAGACTCAGATTCATAGATTCACAGACCGAGTATTACAAACATTACCGCATTCAAATGTACTTTGATGTAGTAATGCCATCGCGAAACGAGTGGTCCAAAGAAAACTATCCGGGCGCCGAGCAAGAAAACATCTGGTACACAGTTGAGGTCAAAAACCAAAATAGCGCCGGAGCTGGAATATAATGAAGGCAAACACCGGGGGAAGCGATTTACGGTATTCCTAGGTAAATATGCCACAATTTTCCAGGCGGAGGTAGCCGCTATTGAGTGATTTGCCAGGTACATGATGGAGTCGGGAGTTTAATATAATTAACAGATTACCATCATGCCAGACAACCAAGCAGCATTACAGGCGTTACAATCGCCAAACTGGTTTTGGATTGCATAAATAGCTTGGAGGCACAGGCCACAAATAACAAAGTACGCCTGGTCTAGACACCAAAAAGCCACGGCATAGAAGGGAACCTTAAGGCTGATCAGTTAGCCAAAAAGGGAACAACTGGGACATTTATTGGTCCAGAACCCACATTCGGGATTCCATACAAAACCGGAAATGAAATAATCCAACGCAAACTTGCAAAGGAACACAATAACTTGTGGAAAATCTCTCAGGGGATGAATCATACAAGATTATTTCTAACAGAACCAACACAAAATACACAGGACTGATTACCGGACACTGTGGTCTTAACAAGCACATGCATTGGGTATACAAGAAAATCCAATATGGATGTCAAAGAAACTCCTCAGCATCTGCTGGGTGAATGCGAAGCAGTTCACTGTGGCAAGCATATGCTAGCCCAAGAAGAACGGCAAACGATCCCTTATTAAAAACTCCCGGACTTGGTGCACAA
>JARJEC010030283.1:0-28126 GCA_030264575.1 Tachinus sp. AB-2021
TCTTAGGTGGTTAAGGAATTTTCCGTCGAAGTTTATTCCAGAGCCGTCCCATGTTACATATTTAAATATATCATCTAGTGCTAATGTGAAAAGCTTAGGTGATATTGTATCACCTTGTCGCACCCCTCTGCTTACTTTGATCTTGTCTGTAACAAAGTTCTCGTATATCTTCACTTGGAAGGTGGTATTTTGGTAGATGTGGTTTATAAGATTTGTGTACCTAGAGTATATTCTAGCATTCTTCATGGCAGTAAATATCGCCCACAGTTCTAAATCAAAGGCCTTTTCAAAATCGAGCAATGCTAGGTCAAGAGGGTTGTTATATTCTGTGCGTTTTTCTATTAGTGTACGGATGGTCTGTATGTGGTCTGTTGTGCCTTTTCTAAAGCCTGCCTGTTCTGGCAGCTGATAAAAATCTAATTTATTTGTCAAGCGGTTTGTTATGATTTTCGTTAGTAATTTGTACAGGTGTGATAGAAGGCTTATAGGTCTATAGTTAATTAGATAGTAGAGTAGATATTTTAATAAAACATCAAAAATGGAAAAGAATAAATATCTCGGTATATAAATTGAACACAATAACAAGGTGTAACTATAATACAAGCCGCATTAATATTTTAATATCTCACCAAAAAATTAAAGAGAATAAATATCTTACCATTTTTCAAAACCGTTTAGAAAATATTCATAATCTTAACTCTAAATGAATAATAATTCAAAACTTTTGTTTAAATCTTCATCGTTAAGAATTACAAATTAGATGTGTGATTTGGAGCTGTAAATGAATACATTTTTTGACATTTACTGTTTTTATATTTCGGAAACTTTTGTCAGGCTTTCTTTATCATTTCTCAGCAGTGTTTGACATTCCACAAACATTTCTCAAAATTTCACAACATTTGTAAAAATGCAGTCAATAAAGCGCAAAATGGCACAACTTTATTAATATTAAATTTTAATTTTAAATTAGTCAATTATAATTTAAAATATTGTTAATGAAATTGTTATAATTAATACATTATTGATTTTAATATTTCAAACGTGCTGTCAGTGACCTGCCGTAAATAGCAGCAGAAATAGACGCTGAATAATTAAAATAAAACAAAGTAATAAATAAATTAGTGGTTTTATTTTAAATTGTAAATTATTTGTATAAATGCGTGGATAAAATTTATAATAACTTCCTGTATTTTGTGAGTAGTCCCACATACAATTATTAAACAGCGAACGAATATCAATTTGAGGCGTCATTGTGCTGCTGCATACAAAAGGGTGGAAGCATAGAAATCACCCCAATTGGCCGTGCGATTCGTGGGAAAGGCAGATGAGAGCTCGGCAGTGACACGCGACCAGAAAAACATTATACTTCAAATTTTTCACGCATAAAAATGCCAATATTTAGCATGAAAATGAATACGGCGCTAAAAATCCGCAGACTGCCGCATCTTCAACGTATTCTTTTTATAAATTTTACCTTTTTCCTCGTTCTTTTGTAATTCCGAAATATTTTTAGTTTCAGAATAAATCGTGATATTTCGGGGACTGCCGCCGGCTTTTAATAGTTTAAATTGTTGTCGGCGTCGCTAGTAGTTGTCTGTCGTTCTCTCACATGGTGATTTTCAGCCAAAATAGATAACTAGGGCCTAACTTAATTTCATGAAAGCAACGATACAGGCATTATAACTAAAAATCCCCGACCGAACATGTCGGGAGATGTGCAGCCAAGGAAACGCCGCGACAAAAAGAAAAAGAAAGGCAAGTTACAAATAAGAAAAATTGCAACCTAATTAACACGTAACTCTATTTTTGTTATTGGCATCTCTTGCATTCGCATTTCTACTTAATTCCAGCATGTGTATTCATTTTTTTTGCAAATCATTCAGGAATATTTCTTAAAGGTTTATTAATACCTTCCTCTTACGTTTGTAAGTAGTAAGCTGGCTGTATTAATAGATCTCCCAATACTATTTTTTTCTATATTTATAACACGCCTTTTCATTTAACTAAATCAATTACAATTTATAGATGAATTTGAAGAAACCACAGCACCTCACCAACATTTTGCACGTGCTCCAACGCCACCAACGAACAACGATGACGTAAATATTCACATATATAAAGAAAACAGCACCGGCGGTGGAATATGTGCCAAATTTGTTTTCTTCGTTCTACTGGCAATTCTGGGGACATTAATAGGCCTTATAATCACAGAACACCGGGGCCTAACACATTGTAAGTTAACACCGAATATAAAAATTAAAGCAGGAATAAAACCGGTTATTTTTAGTGGATACAATCGAGGCCGAAACCAGATTTTCGCAACTTTTTGAAGGCTGGGTTGATAAAAATGCAGATGATCATGATGACCACGATATACATCCAATTGAATCACACGAACATGATGATGAAGATGACCATGAAGACGCACATGATGACGAGGATGATCACGATCATGAGGAAGAAGAAGAAGAGCATGACGATGAAGATGAGCATGCTAGTGAAGAAGATGATGAAGATGAGAAAGAACAAAGCGAAGAAGCAACTGAAGAAGACGCCGTAGCCACCGAAGAAGATGAAAGTGCTCAAGAAGATGACGAAGAGGAAGAACAAAGTGTCCAAGATGAAGAGGAAAGTACTCAGCAGGATGAAGATGAGGAAGATGAAGAAGTAGCAGAAAGCGAACAACAAGACGACGAAGAGGACGAACAAAGCGCCCCTCAGAGCGAAGAAGCCAGCCAAGAAGCTGATGACGACAACGCCAGCGAAGCTGAAGCAGAAGATGATGAAAATGAAGCCAGCGACGCAGCTAAAGATGAAGAAGATGAAGATGAAAAAGCCGAATCCGAAGAACAAGCAGCTTCCGAAGAAAAATCAGCAGAAACGGTAACAAAATCAAAACAAAACCTCAACAATACTTATAAAAAATTTAACAGGGAATCGACGAAGCTGAAGATGGAGAGGAGCCAGCCGAAGATGACGATGAAGCAGCTGAAGGTGATGATGAAGCCGCTGAAGGTGAAGAGGATGTCGACAATGTTGCCGGTAGGTATTAATTACAATGTTAGTATTAGTAATAAAAATGGATTGAATTTGTAAAATAAAAATTGGAATGAATTAATCTATAGCACTTAAGTATTGTAAATAAAATTGTAAATCAGGAAATGCGAGTTTAATAGTCGCTGTGTTTTGCAGTGGCGATAAGAATCGGAGTCGGAGTAACCATATTGGTAGTGGCTTACGTTGTTCTGGTTAAAAAATGGAAATCCGGTCTGTAACTATGTTAAAGCATGTTCTGTTGTTGTTGCTATATATTCTCACCACGCTAAATCTATACAGTTTTATTTAATATTATTTTTGACAAACACAATTATCTAGTACCATTACTTAGATCCTTAGCTTCTTGTTGTATAATGACAACTAACAACGGGCATTTCCTGATACTTGATCATTCTTGTGTGATTAATTTTTGTTGTGAACGGCTTCAACATTAATCTTCAGACATTTTAAAAATAACAAAATCAATGGACGCATCTTATACCACAATTGAAATGCAGATAAAGTAGAAGAAACCCACAAAAAAGAAGAAGCCCCGTTAGATTTGTCGCGTAGAAACACTATTGTAGTCCCACCGAAAGTTGAAGAAGTCGAACAAGTCATCGATAATGATGATGAAGGTACTTCGACCAACATTTAAAACAAATCACTACTTATAACATTTTATCACCAGAATATTCCGAGGAGGAAATTGAAGAGGACGTAAAATTACATCCAAAAATTAAACAAGATTACCAAAAATTGCGCACTACTTACGCACGTTCATTGACACCTGAAAGCGAACCCGAAACCAACGCAAATAAATCATACGATGATGAATACGATGACGAAGAAGATGAAGGCGAATATGATGATGAGGAGGAAGTTGAAGAAGAGGAGGAAGAAGCTGAAGAAGGTGAAGATGAAGAAGCCGAAGAAGAAGAACCACTTTCCGAACCAGATGATGAAGATCTAATGAAAAAATTTGAAGCCAAATATGGCAAATTGCAAGCCAATAAAGATGAAGAAGAATATGATGAAGAAGAGGACGAAGAGGAAGAAGAAGAAGAGGAAGAAGAAGATGGCGAGGACGATCCTTATCAATGGAAACGTAATTTAATTGCGCCCGATTAGATTAATCAATTCATTCAAATCAAAATACCCAAACCTTGAATTATTTCCAGGAGTCAAACCCAGTGAGCCAGCCCAAACATACGATTCAGACGATGACAAAGATGCTTGGCTATCTGGCGGTGCACAATCAGCATACGCATTTGAAAACTTTACAAACTCCGACGATTTTGACGTGAGAGATCAGCTAGACAACGCCAATCAGCATGTAATTAACGTAAGTTGCAAAAAACTATCAAAATCAAAATAATAATCATTTTAATTCGACAGGAATAAACTATCCCATCCTAATTTAGTTGTAATTTGTTGATTTTTAGCGCATTTTATTACGCTTAGGTATTAATCGGATTGTTTTTTATTTAAATGTATTGTGTGTTGTTTTTGAAAATATTTTTGGTTCAATAGTTAAAGCCAGCTTCCAAACTGACATTCCGCACAATTACCATCTTTTCGTTTTTTTGGAGGTTGTATTTAAATGTTTGCTAAATGTTTTTTATACTAATTTGTATGTGTTTTTTATTTCCTAATGTGTATGTGTTTTCGCTATATTTTGATTAACAGAATGCGGCTTTAGCTGTGTCTTTGTTTAACAAAATACTTGATAAACATCCCAAATCCCCGAGGGCTTTGTACGGCAAAGCAAACTCTCTTGATAATCTAGCTGATCAGAAGAGAAGCAATGAGCTATTAAAAGACGCGATTGCATTATATTTGGAAGTTTTGAAATTGGACAATGTTCCACCTGCCTTGTACATAACCACAGCTGAGCGCTGCATAAATAGGATGAGATTTATGGGTAAGCCTCAATTCTTACAACTTTCCAGCACAATAAATTTGCAATTTTAGGCCATTATGGAAGAGCTGTTAGTGTCCATAAATTATTAATGCAACAATTTCCTGATGATATCAAATACAGCAATCAACTAGCGGTGACTTATTTGACGATTAATAAGTAGCAACTCCCGCCTTAGATTAATATTTTTTACAAAAATTCCTTTCCAGAATACCAGAAGCCAGAAATTTACTTAAAGAAACCTTACTTAAATGGCCAAATAATGGCGTGGCTTTAGTTCATTACGGATTCATTCTAAAAGTCAATGACAATAATCTAAAAGAAGCCATCAAGTACCTCAAAAAAGGACTAGCTACCAAATCCGAGGGTGTTATAGATGGTAGATTTTATTTTCATTTAGGCGACGCCTTGACTAGGCTGCGAAAATTAGATGAAGCTATTGAGGTAATTTTGATCATAATGTTTTTCCGAAATTATCAAATTGCTTTCAAGGTCTACAAAGATGGAGTTGAAAACAAAGTGTTCCTATCTCGATACCAACGATCTTTATACAACGTAAATCGATTAACCGGTAGACCTTGGTGGAATAAGTCTCAAACCCCTTATCAGCAATTTTACGAAAGTTTAGAAAAAAATTATAAACATATAAAGCAGGAAGGTTTGGCAATTCTGAATCAGAATGGCTATTTCCAAGACGAAGCTGAAAATCTACGCGATGTTGGCGATTGGAAACAATTTGAATTGTTCGCAAGGGGAATCAAACATAAAGAAAATTGCAAGAAATGCCCCTTTACTTGTAAAATTGTCGAATCACTACCTGAAGCCGTTGGTTGTCGCCGAGGCCAAGTAAAATTTAGTGTCATGCACCCTGGCACCCATGTATGGCCCCATTGTGGCCCAACAAATTGCAGATTGCGAGTACATTTAGGATTAAAAGTACCATCCAACACATTTATCAGAGTGGCTGAAGAAATTAGGTAACAAAAATAACACTCATTGTACCTCATTTTAGATTACAATACTTTCAGATCTTGGGAAGAAGGCAAAGTATTTATTTTTGATGATAGTTTTGAACATGAAGTATGGCACAATGGTTCTCAATTCCGGTTAGTATTAATTGTCGATGTATGGCATCCAGAATTAACAGTTATGGAAAAGCAAAGTCTATCTGCTATTTAATTGTTATTTTATTATTAATTAGATTGTACAGTTGTTTTTATACAAAAAATTAAATAAACAAAATTATTTATTGTTGCTGCAGCTCTACTTCATTCATCAAAGCCCAAAAAAATGTAAGTATCTAAAATTTTAATTCTGAAATGTTTCATTTTTGGAATAATAGTACAACCGTGTCATCAATGATAACAATACATTTTTTGTTAGAATTTATGCTTTGATAAGTGAAGGCCAAAAATTGTTCCTCAGACAAAATAATTTAAGGCGAACCATAGTTTTGTGGAGGTAGCCGTGCCAGGAACATGACAAAGTTAGGACTACATTTTACAGACTGATTATCATATCTGACAGCCTAGCAACAGTAAATGCGTTACTATTGCCACTAATAAAATCTAAATTGTTTTTGGTTTGCATAGACAGACTAAACTGATAGTCGCATCTAAAAATGCCAAATAGAAGCGGGTGTCTGATTAAGTCTATAATGCCTTTGGGGAATGCGTTGCAAGTTACAATCTTGCAAGGAAAATTGTATGCGCCTACCCATCCAGATTAGGCAATAAAAATATTTTAGGTTGATTTGTAAAAATTAACTAACTCCATCCAGGTAGCTCTCTTACCTATACAACCTAGAAAAATGTAGACTTCGATAGCATGTAATCCGGAAGACATTTTGAGCAGTACCGAGGAGGAAATAAATAGCCAAAAAACAAATAAAGACTGGCAAAGCTGCGGAACCGTATGGCATACCGCCAGAGGCCATTAAACTCATTATCCCCTTGATAAGCTACTCCAAGGAATAGAAGATAGTAAAGCTTATTCTTATCGAGAAACCTGGTAAATACTCGAGCAGTCATTTGTACAGACCACTATACCTACTAAATGTTACAAGCAACCTGTATGAAAAGGAGATAAACAAAAGAATTTAGGACAAATTGGAGGAAAAACTGGCCTGCTAATACCGGCTTGCTTTCTGTTGGGATGCATTACTATGGCCGCAATCAGAAGGTTCCACGCTATAACGCAAAAATGTCTTTGTTTAGTAATCAGCAACCCGCGGTTCCGAGTACATGTGCTTTTAGCTCTTCAAATAGAAGAACTTAAATTTAAACCTACTCACTACCACTCAATGCATTTTTTTCCTACCTACACACATCGACTCATATAAAAATTAATGTTTTGAAACAAAATACTATATGATATTGTAAACCTGCAATTTTGAAGCTTTAATAGTCTATATTACAAAAACTCAATGCTGTAAGTCTAAAAATATGAACTACTAATCCTACTATGTTGGATCACCCTTTGCTCTCTGAAACCTTTCCTTAACAATTTGGCTCTTTTAATTTAAAACGTTGCCAACAATTATCTTAGTCATTGGAGAAAATAGCATGAGCCAGATATTAAGGGCGGGGGTTCACATCTATCTGTCAAAGATAGAACTCTGAGAAATGTCAGCTACGATGGCATTCTGCAAAAATATATGCCACACCTGGTCAACTTGATAAGATTAATGAAATCAAAGTAAGTGGTTGTGTGTTCTTGTAAACGATAAACTAACAATAAACGTTTAACTGTCTAGAATAATTAACAGGCAACCGGTATCACTCAATCAAAATGATTAAATAAAAAGTGTAGTATCCTTTATCGTTTACAAGAAGGGCACACAACCACTCACTTTGACTGCATTATTGTTAGTTGCGGTAGCACTAACAGGTAAATCAATTGTTTTTTGCATCTCTTGCTTCAATGCGATGCGGATATCACTAAGGTGCACTGATGATCTCTTATGGAAAGTGAAACAATTGCATGCATTTGATTGTTGCCACTTGTAGCGACTTGGAATTGGATAATTGATTTTTTATTTGATCATTTTAATAAGATTAGTTGATGATTTTGGGATGCTTGTGTCCGGGAGTAGCAAAAGGAGAGGAACCGAATAGGCAACAACCAGGGTTTTCGGATGGATGTGGGAGCGCGGTCTGCAGCTAGCCATTCCACAAAACGAAAGTGGAATAGCTAGCTTTGTTCTGGCAGGAACAAGCTGAAAAAATAAATGTCTGAGTCGGAGGCTTAAACAATGAAAGCCAGCAAAGCCTTAAATATATTTGTGTTATTTTGGGATACAATATGTGTGGGCCAAGTGAGTGGTGGATTTTGTGGTTCTATACGTTACGTTACGCCAACATAGAGCAAGTGTATAGAGATATTCTTGCCAGCACGAAAAATGGTAGCTTTAAGCATCTACAATGGCACTACAACTTTTAGTGGAGGCCAGGGATGCTACCATCGCGAAATGGTAAAGTGGATGGGATGAAAGCAACGAGACTGGTTGGCAGATTTTCTATACGTTGCACCAACAGAGAGCAAGTGGACATACTTGCTGATGTATAGAGATATTCTTGCCAGCACGAAAAAAGTTAGCTTTAAGCATCTACAATGGCACTCCAACTTTTGGTGCAACAGTGCATGTATGGAATTACCACCACCAAGTGCAAAAAGAAGGCCTGGGATGCTACTATCGCGAAATGGCAAAGTGGGTGGGATGAAAGCAACGAGACTGGTAGGCGGAGACAAATATTGATACCTACAAACAAACACGATTTGATCGGGTATTCCCGTACCCAATTTTTCGCGATGCGTGGGTGCTTTAAAAGCTATATGCACAGAATGAAAATTAATCAAGACGATAAATGTACATACCGCTGAACATACAGTACAAACAAAGTGACCTATGATAAAAACGAGGGAAGGTTTGGGTGGGTAAGCTACTTTTACTTCAATTAAGCAGTTTTTTTGCTCAGAAAGAAAGAAAAATCACTAAAATAACAGAGTATGCCTGCTCTGAACTCGAACAATAAAATTATAGAAAAGAATCTTAAAGTGGATCTTAAAGATTGCCAAAAAAACAAGCAGGACATTTTTGGACTTTTGGGATCCCGCACCGACAAAAAAATAATTTAACAATAACAACTTGTGAAAGAGCTGTCAAGGGATGAATCATACAAGATTATTCATGAACAACACAAAGTACTCAAAGCTGGTATTCCATATGTTTTAAATCAAACTGGAAGTGCTCACAGGGCCGATTACCTGAAAATGTGATTTTCATAAGCAAATGCAAGAGGCGTACAAGAATATTCCCATTCCTTCTATGTTTGGAGTACAAAAAGAATCCTCAACATCTGCTATATGAATGCAAGACATACAATATGCAAAGCATGTGCTAATTTAAGAAAAACGACTTGGCAAAGCTCCAGACTAGAAAAAAACATATACTAAAGAAGACCGTTTTTAATTATCTGCCTCTTTTAATTGCACCAATGATATGTCGACCCGTTTTTTAGCATGAAAAGTCAACAGATTCTGACCGTCCACTTTTAGTCGCTTATTAGAATGACGACCTCAATATCTTAATTACAGCACAGCTAACATGGATTGTCATTTTAAATCGATGTATTTAATTCAATCTTATTTTCATTATTGTTAATTTAATTTTTGACAGACAGATAATAATAGGGAAAAAGTTAAATAAGTTAAGATAATAAAAGCGTTAAGTGTTTAAACCATTTTTGCAGCATTCTAAGGCTATTGGCTGCGGTTCAACTTAAAATAATAATACTTGGTCTAGCCCGGGGTATGTGCTATGGCACAATACTTTAAGACTTATTAAATAAATAGCTTTATGCGAATGCCACGGATAACAAATAAAACTTATAAATAATATAACAGATGACATCGGAGATGTAAAATGCTCCGCTGGCAGCCAAGTCCTAAGTAAATAAATAGCACAAACTAATATCACAGATAAGGATTGTAAAGGACTCCGGTGTCAGAACCTAAGGTAATATCACAAATCCAGTGTCATTTATTCAGTCAGCTATATAGAACTCAGCTGGTTTGCACTTTTAAAATGAATAGTATCAGTTCTGCTAAGTTGACCAAAATATCGACAGATACGCATAGAAATTAAATCTTTTAGTCTTTCAGCAACTTTATCATATTTGGAATTTTTACTACATTACTATTAAACTAATTAAGTTTCGTAACACACAAACATATTTGTTGGCTCTAATTTTACATCAATAAATCGCATTTGAAAAACATTTAAAATAATAATGACATTTTTAAAACCCCTACTAGTAGCATATACAATCGACTGACGGCGTTAGACATACTTATATTGCGTCCATCTTATTTTCTATAAACGTCGTTTTGTTTAACAAAATTTTACTTATTAACACATTTTATCTAATTAAAATTGCTTACACATTTATATAAAACTATAATTTATAAAACACTATTTGAAATATTAAGATAAGTAAAATATATAACACTTGATGAATGCAAAACATAATAATAATAAAATTTGAATTATTAAGATAAGTAAAATATATCATAGTTGATGAATGCAAAACATAATAATCAGAACTTAATTTAAAATGCATTTTGAAAATTTTAAAAAAATATGGATCAACTTTTTAATTAGAAAAATACCCATTCAATAAATACACAACTTGAGTAACACCCTGTATAAAGATATTTGACCATTCCCATTTTTGCCTAACACTGTATATAAAAATCCAGATATTGAAACAGCTGGCGCCATCTATGGAAATTGCACACACTTTGAATAAGATTTATTATTTTTGGCAAACTTTTCAATGTTGAAATATTTATTTCTATAATTATTTTATTGTGTGCTATATTTTTAGCTACATTTAAAAGTTATCTATGCTTAGATTTTTGAATTTTGATAAAAACGATTTTTAATTGTTTAATTTGCAAAAAGAAAAGGTCTATTTAATTTCTTTTTATTAAAATTAGAAAGTATTTTAATATGTTCCACAATGCAATGCGAATACTGCCCTAATTTTGGGAGCGCAAATTATTGCACTTCACAAAATGATCTGTGGAACTCGCGGTGAAAGCGGCAACTAACTCATGCCATATCCACAATTTGTGAAACGTGGCCGGTCTCGTGGACTTGTGAGCTGTCTGTGTCTGTAAACGTTTACAACTCGTTTGCAGTCGCTATCGTGGTACGTGAATGTTAGTTGGTGTTTAGATTAATAAGTGAAAACACATACAGCAAGAAACAGTAAGTGTAACCATACTTTTAATTCAACTTTAATATAAACTCAATCATTTCAGATGTTGAACAAAATTATTATTGGCACCCTACTAATGGTGTTTGCCTTAGCCAGTGGCACAGAAGAAGAAACCGGCCCTAGACTTCTGATATCTAAACAAATCATGAATAAATACCTAGTTGAAAATATGGATGTAGTTGTAAAATATACTTTATTTAATGTTGGAAGTTCAGCTGCGATTGGTGTCCATCTGGTAGATCACGGTTTCCATCCAGAAGTTTTTGATATCGTCGGAGGACAATTGGATGCACATGTGGATCGCATTGCTCCACAAACCAATGTTACACATGTTGTAGTTGTTAGGCCTACAAAATACGGCTATTTCAACTTTACAGGTGCTGTCGTTGAATATAAAACTGCTGAGGAAGCCGCCAATGTAAGTTATTTATTTATTCATTGAAATAATTTTTTATTACATAACTTGTACAAAGCTTTAATATTTGTTGATTTGGTAAAGCTTTGCAGTTTCAACAATTTTTAATTTGTTTTGACGTATTATAAAATTTAAATAAGACCAATCTTGCGGCTTAATATGGTACATTTTAATTTCTACTATTCTGTCTAAACTTTTGTTGGAAAATTTCTAAAATAATTTTGACTTTTTTTTTCAATCAAATTATTCCATTTGTTTCAGTTGCAAATTTCTTTAAGCAGTGAACCAGGTGAAGGAGTGATCATCCCCTTCCGTGACTACGACAAGAAATTCTCTTCCCACGTATTCGATTGGTTGGCATTTGCTATCATGACTCTTCCATCCCTTAGCATTCCATTCGCCTTATGGTACAAAAGCAAGACTAAGTACGAGCAATTAGCCAAACCATCGAAAAAATCGCACTAAATCAAAAATTCTATAATTAATTTATTAATTGTTTTTCGTCATTTCATTCAAGTCAAAATATCGTGTAATTCTTTTTTGTATATGTACGTAGACTGTTTTTTGTGGAAAGACTTTGTACCTCAACTTTGTTAAGCATTTGTTTATTACATCGTGTGAATTTTTTTATATACATTTAAATGTGAACGTTTGCAGCAATATGAATGTAATCATCTGATGTTCAGGTTGATAAATTATAATTAAGTATTTTTTGTTAAATAAATGAACTAAGATTTGTACGATTCCTAATGGTTTTTGGCGTGGAACTTTTATAGTGAGTCAAAAAAATGTAACAGTATTCAAATTTAACACTGGTTGTGGGGATACAGGATAAGGCAAATACGAAAATTAACAAATGCGTGGCTTTGCATAAGAGAGATAGAAATACGATTTTATACAGGGCTTATGTACATATTTACTTATTAAACTAGGCTTCGCACGGGTACTTTTTACTAATGAAGAAAATAAGAAGTGCGATTAGCAAAAAAGGAGGCTCTCCTGCTGGGGTGGGACACCTGGTAGATGTGAAACATGTAAATTCATTTTCCAATGGAAGCTGTGCTATATATTGTCACTAAGGACGTTTTAGCAAGTTTGAGCGCCATTCGGATAAACAATTTTGACGCATTAATCCCATAATTTAAATAGGCACAATACATACAAAATAAAGTATTGATTCAGTATCCCATGGATCACCAAAAGTACGGCAATCAATCATGGCAGTTGTCACTTAACCTATTCAAATGACATTTGGCAAACATTGCAAGTAGGGATCATATCCAATAATTAGATTGCGCAATTGGGCGGGTGGATGGGTCACCATAGTTATAAACACTAGATCAATAGTTCTGACTATGGTGACCCACCCAACTATTGCGCAATTATTAAAAATTGGGTTGGGTGGCAATAGGACGACCTATTGCCACCCAGCCCAATATTATATTAGCTATAATTAAATATTATCTTTACCTGCGAGGTTTCAGCAAAAATATTGCATCAAACGATGAATGCCGTATGTATATTAATTAAATGATATTTGACATTCATCGCTTGGTTCAACATTTTTACTAGAACGGTGCGGATAATATTCAATAATTGAATGACAATAGCTGAGCGGGTGATTAGGTTGTCATAGTCAGAACTATTGATCCAGTATTTATAGCTATAGCGATTCATCTACCCGCCCAGTTATTATACAATCCAATTATTGGGTATTAGCTCCACCTGAGCAAAAATATTTCATCGGGCTATGAATGTCAAATATCGTTTAATTACAATAGGTTAGTATTTAATTAAATGACATCCGGCATTCATTGTTTGGTGCAGGATTTGCCAAAATATTGAAGATAATATCCTGCAGGTGGATCACATTAAGTAAGCAAATGTTGTTAAAATATTTACGTTGGCTATTTAGTTGATTTGCTTTTCTTGCTAGTTTTTAGGTTTGTATGTGCGGAAATCACTCACAGACTTCACATCACCGTATGATGATGCCCAGGTAATTAATTTTTCGAAACTATTCATGGTCCAACAAATTTCATGATAGGATATTAAAAGTTATTTTGTTTATTTCAATTTTACTTCAAAAATCTGATTTTCTAAATTCTTAAAGTGATCTTGTTGGATGACTGGCGGCCGTGTCACTATCAGGCTTACAATTTTTGTCATGAACAAGTGACTATAGCAACATGCCTCTATTTTTAGTACTTTAGGCACAAATTCGATGACTTCCAGCAAGCTTTCAGAAGCTGTTGATCTGAGAATGACTATCAGCCAGCAAAGACACGTCATTTTGGTCATAGTTTACGTCAATATGACCTAAAACATGACGTAAATATGACGACAAAAAGACGAAAATATGTCAGTGGCCAAAGACGTCATTTAGAAACGTGAAACAGACGTACTGGTATTTTTTCAATAAACTTTTATCAACACTGGAATGGGTAGTGGACTGAAATAAGATAATCGGTTGTTTGTTATTTAAAAAAAATACATTTATTTCAGCATACGTTTCGGAGTTCTTCTGCCATCTTTCTTAGCGCTGGCAGACAGAAAAATTTATGAACGTACTCTAAAATAAATGTAATTTTTTAAATAACAACCGACTATGCTATTGTCAGCCCACTACCCATTCCAATAAAATGTTACATCTAATACTTTT
Source organism: Tachinus sp. AB-2021 (assembly GCA_030264575.1). Taxonomy (NCBI): domain Eukaryota; kingdom Metazoa; phylum Arthropoda; class Insecta; order Coleoptera; family Staphylinidae; genus Tachinus; species Tachinus sp. AB-2021. The sequence continues at coordinate 14,319 of JARJEC010030283.1, forward strand.
ATCAATACTTTCAACCAATGAAGTGTTTATAATTAATGGAGATTCATTAGATGAAGCATATTGTGACTTATTTTGCTTCTGCATAATGATAAAAATTCAGGCCGACCTTTTTCTTTTAACTAACTTCACTTAAGACTTTCACTGAATATCCGAATTTATTTCATCTTAACTTTTTTCGGCTAACTAGCGATAAGAATAGCAATATTGCTAGTAGCACCATCCTCAAACTCAATGCCATGCAAAATGGAGTGAGTTTAGATTTGTAAAACGTGTGGATTGTTATTGCGTCTGCATAAGATAGTATCGACAGAGGCTAGTAGAGAACGCGTTACGTCTCCTAGTTTGACGTGAAATCTACGTCAACGTGACGTCTTAAAGTGACACAAAGACACGTCATTATGACGTCGAAAATGAGACGTCATTTGTTCGATTAAAAATTACGTCTATTAGACGTCATCTATTGGTCATATGAAGTTATATAACACCAACAAATGACGTGAATAAGACGTTACTCTGGTAGTTGGGCTATCAGCGTTTGGCGAAAATCGCCGGATATTTAAATAATCATGCCTTAAAAGAGGTCCTGATTATTGCAAAAATCTTTCTACGTTGGATGTTCGTTTGTGCGCCATCGTACTCATTCCAAATGATTATTTTACAATTTTGTAGAATTTTCGACATTGCCAATTTTTAGTAATGTTGGTTCATCTATCGTTTGAAAATTCAGTGCATCTAGGAAGAAAAATCCTCCGTAGCCATCGTTGACTGGTGTCATCAATGTGTCATACGCGGTTTTCTGCTGCTGATTCAAAAATGGGATATTTGCTCGTATTGTTTGATTACGGGATTTGTATTATTATTGTACGCACTGGATTTCTTCAGCTATATTGTCTTTGTATTTGTTCCACAAATGAAGTGTGTTTGATGGAAAATAAATCCAAGAATAGAGACGTGTCCATTTATCTGTACTCTGCTTGTCTGTCCATTACAATTAGGTGTAGTAGCAATAGTGCCAGTAGTCCAATATCAGCAAACATGCCAAATTCTGTAATTTATCTAACTTAGTAGTTGTAGTCGCGAGGTCTTTTTCATCTCATACTAGTGATGATGGGTCAAATTAGCAACACAGTATATAGATTTCTGGTCTGTTAGCGTTTTCCGTTTATTTTCTTACTCATCCCAAAAAAAATTAAACTTGAAAAACCATTTAAATTTCATCAATTATTACTTTATCAATACAATTTGTTGAAGGCTTTTGTAGATGTGTTTTGGATAGTTGCACACGGACACATCCTATGTTTTTTAGACTTCTTAACTCTGACTCACTTCCAACTAACTCTCACTACCTCCACATCGCTTTTTAGTCGCACACACAATTTTGCCCGAGTTCTTTTTTTTTACTCGCATCAATTGATAACAGGTTATATTAGGTATAGATCATGTGTGTTCGACCATCAAGAATAGCTGGCCTTCGCAGTACGTCGCATCAGATAGGTGTGATAACCAGAGCAGTGCCAAATTTTTTGATACTTTAGTCATTCGTCGGGAGAGTGGCTAAGTATAGCCTCAATGTTTGTAAGTAATAGTGAATAGCTCGGTTGTAAAGCTAGCCTAGCAAGCTTAAAGTCGTGGGTTTAAACCCCAAAAATGTGACCAAATTTTATCCCACTTTCAATCCACTGGTGGTTCGAAAGTCACCGTATAAGCTGTTGGTCCCATCAAAACCCAGCTATCACAAACCATCTACTTACTTAGAGGCGATGATGTAAAAAATAAAAACATAAAATGTTTTTGGTGTTTTGTCTCGTAATTTGTTGGTTGAAGTTTTTTAGCAAATCACCACTTTTAATTCCACTTTCTACCCACTGGTGGTTCGCAAATCACCTCATAAGCTGTTGGTCTCCTCAAAATCTTGTTGTCGCAAACCATAGGGTTACTTAGGACAATGATGTAAAACATAAACAAATAAAACAAACCATTTATGCGGGTTCAGTGATCCTCTTTATAAACCATCTTTTACGGTGATTAGTGCAATCTGTCTGCATATAAATGCGGTTGCTCCAAAGTTTTTGATTACAAGGATAGTGAGATTATCTGCATATTGCAAAAATATCTATATTTTATAGTGACTAATAGGCTAGCACTCATTCTTGGTTGGCATGGCGTTCAGTTTGAGGAAGGTGATAATAGAAATATTGCTATTGTTAGCAGTAGTACATCGAACAATTTCGTTATCCAAGATTAGATAACTTCGGATATTCAGTGCCAGTCTTGGTGGATTTAATTAGAAAGAAAATATGTCAGTCTAAATATGTTCGTTTGACGTTAACTATGAAAAAAAGTGAATATGTGTCTTTGCTGGCTGGGCTAGTGCAATTTTCTTGTAATTGGTCTGTTTGCAGAATTTTCCCGATTTGTAGAAAAGCTGACTGGACCTTTACTGCCCCATCCCTATCGGCTACTTAATTTAATACTTAGGCCGTTCGTAGGTTTATACTAGCTCTGAGTATCTCACATTTTGACAACCTCAGAAAGTTCCAATATGTTAATTCTTCATTCTAAGCTACCATTGTTAATTATAGCTTTTCTTGTATCTCTATCCCTCTTAGTACAGCAGCTCAAGGTTCTATAGATCACGCAAATTTGAAGCACAAAACTACACAACAAAAACAGATTGGCGCAAAATGAGCGTTTGCATTAGGCCAGTACAATAGCAATTGACCTACTTACCACCACTAAACCAATTTCTAGATTTCCTAGCTATTCGCCTAATTTGTCTGTTCGCACATGATTAGTGACTGAACTACTCGCTACTCTACTAAATCACTTGCTCTGTCAGAACAAGAGTTTCTGGTTTCAATTCTGTACAACATTTTTGATTTATCATTTATTATAATTTTGTTTTATGGGAATTTTTTTAGAATACTTGCGAAAGTTGTAACTTCCGCGTAGGAAGTGCCGAGGTTTTATGTCCTGGATTTCAATGTAATGTTTTTTTTTTGTTGAATGGTGGTTCTGGGCTTATTGACATACACACATTCCTTTAATTATAAAAAACAAACAATCAAAAACTGTTAAATCGGTTGATTACAAAGGCCAATAATGAACTCTGCTCGAGATAATACGTTAGCTAAATATATCCCCAGAGATCCGTTTAATGTGTTCAGTGGGCCCATCTTGTTGAGACCACAAGGTTTGATGCTTTGCCATAGCCGTCCTTAAAAAATATTCTAACGTCCTTCGATATTGAGTTTGATGGAAACAGCAAAATCATCTTATTTTCAAAAAAATCTGGCCAAATTATCTAACAATCACCAGATTTAACCGCTCCCGACTGTTTCCTTTAGGGATAGTTGAAGGAACAAGTGTACATCAACACGCCCAGAATTATCCTTCAATTAAAAACAATAAAAAATATCAAAATTACACATACAAAAAAGTTAACCATATCGCTCATTTTGCATCACCCTGTATTATTAACTCCACAATATTATCACTCGGTAAAATAAACAATTCGGTCAAGTAATTATAAAACGAAAAATAATTTATTAAACATAAAAGCAAGTTATACATATATTGATTACAATATACACAAAGACAAATCTTAATTAAAAAATCATAACATCGATACATAAAAATCGAAAAGGTTTTAAATTGTTTTAAAAATAATTTTTTGGTTAAATCATACAATTACCAACTCATTAAAAATTAAATAATACTTAAGTAGAGCACTTATACTAATATACATATTTATATAATTATAGAGATTCTATAATTAATTAGGATTACATTATTCTTTTAATTATTATAACATATTAATGGTTGTTCTTTATTTTTAATTATTTTTGTTTAGTCTAGAATATAAAAATAAATTATTTCTCATTTAAAGCTTGCAGATTAAGGTAAAATTCAAATCTCACTAGAAGTATAACACACGAAACAAAAAAATAATAATTCACAGCCGAGCCATAACACCGTTTGATCTTATGCTATTACATTACTGGAATTTGTGGCGAGTCTATTGCTAAACTCGTTTATACTAGATGAGCCGTAATCGGGCTGTGATAACACTGAATTTTCGGCGTTAACTAGATTCTCAGATGTTATCAGAACTGGGGCTAGGTATTGTTCTAATGGTTCTGGGAAGTCGTCATCAACACGGCGGATTTTTGGTTTGCACGAAGGAAACGGTGAGAGTATTGTGAAGCAGGAGAAAGTGCTGAATAAACCTAGTAGGGCAATAATGGACATTGCGTTAACACCGCCACGGAGTAACAGGAAAGCGGTGAGTATTAGCTGCAGGAGTACAATCGAAACACGCACCATTCTTACCGCAGTTGCATGGATTTGCTGCCCATCTCCGCACATAGTTATAGGTTTGTAAACATAATAAATATTGTGTTTATCGACTAGATGTTTCAAGGAAAGATATAGCAATCCAAATGGGGTTATTAAAGGGCAAATTAAACTATAAACAGTGCTTACCGTAAATATCAACAAAGTCCACGCATAGTGTATTCCAAATGGAAATACCGAAAGAATTTCCTTGCGGATTGCAGATTTTTCAGCCGATGATTTCATGAGAAGCAAGCGCCAAACATACATTGCAAGTTCTGGGAATCGCAGCAATTCCAAAGCTGTACCGATGAGGGCAGAAGTAATTACATAATTTACGAAAAATGCGCCTTTATCAGGCAAGAAAATGCAATCCCATCTTAGGGTCGTATTTTTCGTATGAAATGAAGATACAAGAAAGGCTTGAGCGCTGGTTAATCCCAACGATGGAAGAATCAAAACCATAAATAATAAAAAGAAAAATGCCTTAAGCATCGTGCTATGGTTTTGTTTTGATTTCGTCCAATGCGACATCCATTGATCAGTGTAAGCGACCAATACCGGCATAACGGCAGACATAGTGAGAAGCAGCAGTGTCGGTATAAATTCAGCTAATAACGGACTGAAGGATTTTATAAAATTTTCTTGCGCCGTAGTATATGTATTAAGCATATTAACGATTATAGCCGGCGTTGTTAGGAAAAATAAAATCAAAAATAAGCATATATTAATAGCAACTGCTTTAGAATACCAATTCCTAGTGGATATTTGCAAGTTTTCCCAATTAATATCAGAGGGAGTCGGAGCTCTAAGCATATTCCAATTTCTAAACGTGCCTGGCATAAAAGTATCGATAATATTCCTAGCTTGATCCTCGCTTTCAACGGTAACAAAAGCAATACCTAAAGGATTATCAAGCGCTTTCCCGCGCTCCTGTATTACAAGTTTAGTCAAACGCTCTTCTTCCTTGCTATAATAATCCAATGCATTAACCGTCCCCCACCTACAACAACCGATGCAACCGTACGGCTGCAAACGCATATTAATTTTATGATTCGTAAGACAATACATGCGGGCTTCATGGGCCGTCGCACGCTGATGCTCAATTTGCATTAAATTTTTAATTTTATAAGCAATTTTAACATCATTAATTTGTATGGTCGGATAACGTATAGCAAAATAGCTTCGAATATCATCGGTATTCCGATGATTGTGCGAAATATGGGTAACCATCACGGTGCGCGATGATAACAAAGTGCTCCTCGGAATCCGACTGGAACATTGACGCATAATCAAAATTGTTAACGGGACAAAACAAAACGAGGCAATGACATGCACCCAAAGCCATTTCGAGCTCGATTCTAAATTACTTAATGTCGTATGCCCGAATGTATACTCATTACCCTGCAATGTTCCTTGAAAATTTATCGGTAAAATCACGCAAATGCTGAAAACCATTATAACCATCATCAGGACCAAAAGATGTTGTTGAAATGATAAATAATGGGAGGCATCCGGTCCGCATCGTTGAAAAATCCTGCTATTGCGTATTTTAAAAATCGCAGGAAACCATGAGCATCCAACATCGGCATTTAACGATCCTTCCGAACTAGTCTCAACAGCCGCTATTGCTTCATCGGTATTTTTATAAAACAACTGTGTCCATTTTTCGCTTTGCACCAAAGCCAAACGGCCATAATCCCATGCTTTATTCCTCAAAATAGCAAAAATCAAGAGAAGCATGCACCATGTAAAAAAATTCAAAAGCAAGGTTTCCGGTATCCCTTCATAAACATTTCCGATAACTGTCTTATTGGTTCTTTTCATCGACAAACAAGTATCATTATTATAATCATCTTCACTCAAAGTGAAAATTCTGTATTCCTGCATTTTGCCTGTTGATGATTAACACAAATATGTTATTAATTAATTAATTTAATAATCTTTGCTGTTGACTCACGTGTTGTTGTGTGTATTATTACTATGTTGTTCCTTCTTATCTGACTGATAACATTTTTCTAAATATTATTTACATAGAATCTTATCTCGCAAATATAACATATCAAATAAACAAATTGACAATTGACAGCTGAGTTGGCTGAATTTTGCCAGCGACCCCCTTTCTCTTCTAGTTACATTTCAATGTATTATGTTGGTACTTTGTACTTATTATGTTAATTAATATTCAAATTTAAATGAAATTTTAGAAAACTTTTTACTTTTATAAATTCCTAGCATATTTTAAATTAATTGTTATAATTATGTAAACATTTTATTGAATTTAAAATGAAATAATTCAATAATATGTGATTTTAATAGCAGTGCCGTATTAAAACATAATTTACAAATCGGACAGGGCCGTAACTAGAAAATATTTTGCAGAACACTATTTTTTTTAACATTAAACATGACTTTTTAAATGTTTTGCTATATATATAATACATTTAAATTATGTCATGAATTTATATCGGAACGTGTGATGCTGTTTTTATTTATGGAAAATACTGTTTAACACACAACTAGTTATTTTCTTCATAACTCACTAAACGTATATTAAATATTAGTATTACACACATATTTTACTATTAAGAATGTATATTTGACACGGCATGCTTGTCGAAATGTAAGTTCATCGAACGACAGCTATAGCAGTATACACATCTTGCCGCTTTTGCACATTTTACATATTATTAAATCTATTGCAGTACACATTGCGCTATCTATGATTGAGTGATTTGATTACGTTTTCAAACAGTCACCCTTAATCAGATCATTCAATCAATTTCATTAAATTTTAAATCTTATAATTTTAAAACTTTAACATTTGGTGTTGGTTTAAGATTTGTTTGTAAAAGTTACTGGCCTTAATTGCGGATTGATTATATTCATAATGCACATGGCATTTGTTTAATATCTTAATGTCTGAGAGTGCTCTGCTTACGAGAGGTCCACACAAATAAAATAACTTTTGATAGTGTCTATTTTAATATCGATAGGTAAAGACGGTTCTAAAATTTTAGATGTATAATGATGTTAAGTTTAGTTGAAAGGAACTTACGATAAGGTAAAATTCTTTCGTATTCTATTCTGTTTTGGGCACCGCTAGTTTCACTAGCAACGGTATATGTTTTTACATAGTATGCGTATTGAGTGTATGGTTTCAATTAAGATAATAAATAAGTGGGATTGTTTTGAACTTGAACATCATATACTTTCCATCTGAAAATTTGCAGAAATGTGTAGGACAATATAGAACCAATGGGGATTTTCTTATAAAATTGAAGTTGGTGAGTCACGGTGGTAACCAAAAAATGGTTCAAGGAGAGGTTTTTTTTCAATTGGGAAGACATAGAGCCTGTTGCCAAATGTGGGCAAGACAACAAATCCCTTTGAAATAAACAATTTTACAATATGATCATTCAAGACAGAACCTTCTTGACGTGAACAGACACCTCGTTCTAGAAACTCATGCCAAGGGTGTTGTCGAGATTTGCGCTGATTCGTCTTGATCTGGCTTACTGGTTAACTTTGACAACAAAGTAGATCAACGGGATCATCTCTGAAGTGTTCTGGAACAGCTCGAGCTATGATGCAAATCCAGCAAGTATGAGATCGGAAAGAATAATTTAGAATACCTAGGCCATCCAGAAACCCTAGCACAAAGAAATAAATTTGTAACTTCTGCAGACTGTGCACGTGATTAAAAGAGTAGGTGCTAAATGCAATTTGCACGGGAAGCGCTGGAGTTAAGATCTCAAACAACCGTATTGCTGGTCTAAAACGCCGGAAAAGTGCTGGCAAGGCCGGCCCATGGGTTACGTTTTGTAGTTCTCATACGCCAGTGCCAGGCTGACGCAGCGAGGGAAATAATACCACTCAAGCAAGTTAGAGTGCATGTCAATAGTATGAGCCATGAAAGAGTATCGTAAATATCTGGAAAACAAATCGTTCGCTCTTCGAACAGACAATAAAACGCTGGTGTGGCTTGGAAAACTCGACGGACGCAAAAGCAAAATTTACCCGATAGTCGTTACTCCTTTAAGAGTATAGCTATAAAGTCTAACTTATACCTAGTTCCATTAACCTGCAACAGGACGTCCTATCGCACAACCCCGACCAAAGCCTAGTAAAAGAAAAGATCAAAAAAGTGAATCACATGTTACTACTGGATACTACCCATAACTAACAAAACAGACGTTCCGACATCTTTACGGCCGGCTTGATACGCAGAAGCAGTGCTCGAACTCAGACTAGATCCAGCTTCTCACAATCAAAATATTTGCCTCCGTTGTCGATGATGTCAACTAGTATACCTTCAAACAATGGGAATTATCAAAAGATGCCAAGCCGAGGCTCCTGCGACATGGATTTAGGTTTCAAGATCGGCACACCGTCGCAGGATTAGATCAGTTAGTAGTACTATCTAGGACACAACCACAAGTGCTTAGACACTCTGACAAAACCGCCGGCCATCCCGAATGAGATGAAACCGCCACCATCATGCGAGAATATCGCTGATCTGCGGAGATCGTTAGTAAAAGCCTGCCTTGTGTGTCTAATACAAAGGCAGACTTTACTCAACCTGGACCTATATTACGATCCCATCCACTTGGGAAACTTTAAGAGCAAAGACGATGTCAGCAGGCCCGGAAACTGTTCTGCACTAACAATGATGGACATGTGCAGCCAATGGGTAGAGGTTCTGCAAACTGCAAAGGCCACTACCGAGGTGACCGCCAAACAACTGGAAGAGCAGATATTCCACCGCTACGCGTCTCAAGAACTTATTGTCCGGGAACGGGCCCCAGTTCATCAGCAAGCTGCTCCGGGATAAAATAAGTCGTTGGAAGTGCACACATCACACATCGGCCACCTATCACCCATAAGCTAATTCCAACAAAATTCTCCTTGGTCAAAACCTGATTCGACTCGGTACAGTGGACGAGCCCGAACTACAACGCGCCGTCTAAGAAGATCCAGAACGACGCACAACAATGACAGATAACCAACTTGGAACGCAGTTTCCTCCTCCAGGAGAACTCAGTCTATCAATACCGACATGGCGACATCGTCATAGTGAGAAGTGTCCACCACCAAATATAAAAAAATAATTGACTTCCTCTGTACTGTACTCACCAAGGATGTGTACACATCTTGGCTTGCTTACTGTACCGCACGCACACAATGACGCAGTCACATTTACATGACTTAGGCGTAACGTTTAATTTACCAAGAAGGCCGTACCGCAAAGCCATAGCATAGATGTTTACTTTACACATGGTGGCCAAGGCTGCTAAGCATCATCACGCGATTACCGGTCTTGCAGAGGTCCAAGGAGCGTGCGCAGAGAGGGATGGCTGACTACGCTGGGCGGAAGAAAACAGTCTAATCGCGCTTAGCTTGTGTGCACATCGTCGAGCGTGCGGCGCTCAAGTTAAATCTGTTAATAAATTTTGCGAGTACGAAGTGCTATCGGTTGTAATTAATGTAAGTGCTGTTTTGTGCTACAATTTGTTCTAGCTGCTATATACTACTATTGCCATAGGACTTTCCAAAATGGTAGCTTAATTAGTAAGTTATTTAGATCGCATAAAATTTCCCATTTTCTTAATTAATGTCGATAATAATTAATCATTTTATAGCATTTCTAGTCCAACTGATTGCTTTCTCAAATTACTAATTAATAATAATTTTCATTTTGTTCATAAATTCTTTAAATTTTTGCCACAAATAAAATTTATTAATCGGATTGCTTTGTCAAATTTTAATATTGACCAACAGCTTTTTTGTTGGCTTAATATATTTTTTTCAATAAATAATTTTGATATTTCGTAATATAAATTTTTTGATAATTTTTATTTATCAAATGAAATCATTCGATGGATTTTTCTTAAAATTGGCATTTTTTGTCAATTTTTGCATGTTAAATTGTATTTTTTCGCTGACCCGTGTTTGCCAAAAATTATGTTTTTTTCAATTTCCAAGTTTGATGTGATTTTTTTCGCGAGCGATTTTTTTAATCGGTTGTTTGGCAATTGAAATCGGCATTGGCGGCGACATTTTTTCGAACGACGGCCGAAAAAATGTGTTAAAAGTATTGCCGGGAATTTTATCCGAAATTAAAATTTACGGATTAAAAGAATGGGAGACGCGAGGGGCGATAAAAACCTCGGGCAGCTTGATTTTGAATTGATACAGTTTTGTCTAAAATCCGGAATGAAAATCGTTTTCAAAATGAAGCAATTTAAATGCCGATTTGTTACGGAATATATTTAAAATGTACTTAAATTGAAAATGGAGAAATCGGTTCGGAAATGGTTGGATTCGGCTGCAATTTGGGGTCGATTAATATGTTTGCTACTGGAAATGTTGTTTCAAATTTCAATTAAAATAAATTTTCTAATTTTCTAATTATAATTTTTATGATGTGCTTTTAAAACGTATTTGTACTCAGTAGAAACATTGCAAGTAGTTTAGTTGTAGTTTTGACCTGTTAAATTGAAGTAGAATTAGCTTAGTAAATTTGTAGTAGACTAAAAAAGCTCATCATATTAATTTTTTGTCAATTTTTCAAATTTTCAAATTAGTTTATCAGTTTTTTTCTAACACAGCAACATTTCTTTTAGTCCCACATTGTTAATTTGTCGCAAATTGTAGTCGAAATTTAATCATTTTCGTTTCGATTTTTTGCAATTTCCTTTTTTACCCACTTTAAATACATTTTGTGATAAATCGACGTTTTGATCGCTCTATTTTTCGGGCGATTTTTATGCCGCATTCGTTTGGCAGACTTTCGATTCAAAATCAATTTTTCCGGCGGTTTTCTGTCGCCTTTTCGGGTCTCAACATTGTATTTTTGCCGAAATTTTAATTTCCGGTAACTTATCCGTCGATAATCACATTATATTTCCGGATCCAATACGCATCGGATTATTCGCGCAGCAGACCGATTTGTTGGCGAATGTCGAATTTTCTCGGAAATTTGGCGGATTAAAAGGAGCAATCTGCGGGAAATTTCATGTCGAACGATGAATTGGGGAAATGTAATTTTGGCAAAATTGGTCGCCCGAAATGTGCAATTTTATATGCGGGAATTTGTGGAAAATGTTAATTGGAAAAACCAATTGAAAATTTCATTATAGTTAGGATATTTTATAGTTTTGACCAGGAGTTTATACCTGAGCAATTGCAATCATTCTGTTTGGGAGTAACAATTGATTTTTCTAGGCTATGCTGTCACATTTTCAAAATTTTGATTACTTTAATAACCAATTTATTAATTATTGGTTTTTCTATGGCAATAATCAATTTTTATTTTATTTCATACTCGTACTAACATTCAATTAAGTCTTGCCTCTTAGTAGTTTCTGAATTTATTAATATCGATCGTGAAAGAGAAGTCCGGCAATCGAACCGGTCGCGTGCCAGTCTCTTGAAATTAATAATCGGTCCAAATGGTAAACATTGATACACATTCACTGAACTATTTCGTTAAAAAAAATACAAATAAACTAAAATCAAAATAATCTATAAAATATTTTTTTTAATAATAGTTTAAAATACAGTATTTTTTTAATTCAATTTTCAATCATTTATATATTTTTTATAAAGTTTCAATGATTTTTGATAGTTCAATATTTTGTACACCGACCAAACAATTTTGATCTTGGTCTTTGTGGCGCTATTCGTGTGCGTGCCTTTCTTTTAAAATACCGGTCGCAATGGAAAAACTGTAGTGCCCCGAGAGTTTGAATTAAAAGTGAACTATAGTGCGCGTGTTTCGTTAAAACCACAGATTTTTCAAAGACTAGTGTGCGCGAGTGTTGGTGCCAAGACGTAGATTTACTACGTTACTATAATAACTTTTTTTTTCTATTTAAAAATCATTTTTTATTTTCCAAAAAAACCTTTTCAAACTAAGTCAAACACTATGTTTTATTTATAAATTCGGTCAAAAAATCGATTTGCTTGCGCTTACATTTTATTTCCATTTCAATTCGACTTTCAAACAATGGGGTGGGTTTGAATTTATTCATATATTTCCATATAATCACTCAATTTTTCAATATAATTCATAAATTTAATATTTCAAGTTTTTCGTCTTTTATTAATATATTTTTTTTACTTTTGCTATTTTGCTATTTTTAATTATTTTTTTTGCTGTGATTTTTAATCGGGTGGTAAAGTGTTAGGACGCAATCCGAAATGCACAGGTTCGAAACGCCATTCTTTCCGCAGCACGTAGGATTTGCTGATTAGGTTAAACGACAGCCCAACCACATCAAATTAGAATTTGCTTTTAGCCTAACCTCAGGCGCAGAAGGCTATTTTCTAGTTTCATAGTTGTGGCCGGCCTAGTGAACAAACACCATCATTCCGGTCGACACAAGCATTTCACAGAATTGGTAGTTCTTTGAAGTGTGCGTTATCAGCGACTGGTCTAAACAAGGCAACTCTCATGCGTAGAGACACCTTCTCCCATTCTATAGAGACCTTGGATGGCATAGCTGGTTTATATTAGGGTTTTTAAATGTAGGCGTAAGCAAAATCTTAACAAAGGTTATTATTTAACGTTGAGTCTGCCACCGTTGGAAAACGCTTCTTCTATCCCCACCTTTACGCAAGTTAATGTAGGTCTGGAATTGAAGCGCGCCCAGAAGACGGGTGCTTTATTGCACTTCATCTTTAATGAAGAATAAAGGTATGCCGATGCTTTTCGGATTTTTTTTATGCGCAGAAAATGGGTTGGCCGGTTTCCTTTTATTATTAGTAAAGTGACCACGGCCGCCAGATCCGTGCTCCAACCCCCGGACGCGCTTATGAAACACTTGGGCGGGTTTGACGGGGACGACTGACAACTCCTTGGTGTTTCTTAACCTCTACACTTCCTTTGTTTCCATTCCATTTCCTGCTTGAGAGATTAGTACCTTGACAATGGTGAGCAGACTTAATTACTGATGATTAAAAAAATCTTCAAGTGAAACTAAACTAATCTCAAAATTGATTTAAATGAAATTTTGATTTTTTCCTAAATTTCCTACAATAAAATGGATTTTATCCAAAGGGCGAGGTGGCTGAAATTCGGACTGTACAATGCGCAGAGCTGAATAAAGCCCGGGTGAACCCTCCTGGCCCGGCTCTGGGCGAGTCGCATAAATTAAATCTATTGGTAAAGTCAGATTTATTTATAACCAGTTGCTTTTACTAATAATTTTAATTTATGTGACCCGCCCAGCCAGTGTCTTTAACGAATATGTTACCGATTTAATTTAAAAAAAATATAGAAAATTCTTCTTTTAAATGATTCATTATACTTTATTTTGATGATATATGCTTATAATTATTGTTTTCTATTATTTGATTTTGAAATATTTTGAAAAAATGCCGGTCCTTTTAAAAGACCACTAGTAAAATTAGGTAAAATTAAGTTAAGTGTGTTAAATATTAAAATAAACATACAAATAGAAACACAA
>JARJEC010030286.1:0-19567 GCA_030264575.1 Tachinus sp. AB-2021
ATGTGTTTTTTTGGAACTATAGTAGTTATGTAATATACAATTACTCTTATTACTTTTATCACTTACCTATGTGACTATATTTAGTTGTCCATTCACTTTAATATATTGGTTTACCTAAAAAATCCGTCTTCAAAGTAGAAGGTAGTTACCAAGTTTGAATTACTTTTTCTATTATTTAGTTCATTCACATTTTTTTATAAATGATTGTTGCCTCTAATATTACTTGATAGTTTAGTTTATGGAGTTATATGGAGTTTTTGGTAAAAGCTGATGTGATGGGTTAAATGGATTCAGTGACCCCAGAAACAGATAGTAGACATAGTCTGACTTTCCGATCTGAAAAACATTTGACTTCCAGTTCTGAGAAACATTTTTGAGTGTGGCTATGTAATCAAATGTCTAGAACAAAAAATGTTCTAGAGCAGGGGTGGGCAAACTTTTAAATGGACCACATAATTAATTTCAAATGAGTGGGCCATGGAAAGAAAATAAATGGTTTCATGTTTATTGTTGATGGAGTTTTTTGGGAGTTGTCGGATTAAAAGGGACAGCTACCAAAGATTTATTGAATGTAATGAATAAAATGCTCTATTTGTCGCTCACGGGCCGTACTAAATACCAAGTCGGTTCGCATGCGGCTCACGGGCCGTAGTTTGCCCCGTGGCCTATAATCGATACCGTTTCAACTTCAAATTGAGACTAATCAATTTCAAATGGCGATAGTTAATTTTAAATTGATCAATCAATTTCAAATTAGGTATGATTTCTAAAAAGTAATATTAACAGTGCACAATATGAGACTGTCTATTTTTTATTTCAATGCTTCCTTTAGTGCTTTGCGTAAAACGAAGTAATAGATTTTGTTATCAACCGCCTGGTGGCATATCTAGTACTACCAATGTCAAATGTATGCAAGGCACGATCAGCGTTTGGATGGGTGATCGCATAGCTTCGCCTACTGGTACTATTTGCCATTGGGAAACATTTGATGATACTCTAGATATCGTCAAGTTTCTAGAGTAACAAGCTTTGACACACATTCCTACATGAACGCGTCTGAAAGAACATATACAAAGATGGAATTTGTATTTTGCAAAATATTAAACCTTGCAATAAGTAACGGCAGTTACGGCTGTTTGTGTGCATGGGTGAATATGTATGCGTATTACGCAAAAATAATCTTATAGAATTATTTTAATACGTCATTTACTCTATGTGTTGTTTTAATAATTCTAATCGGAGTGTTTTGTCATGTTACGATGATAGAAAAAATAATAATCATGTAATTGTATAATTATGTAAATGTTTGCAATAATCATGTTAGTATTCATAAATTTGGATCAAATTATTTTTAATTTTTAAGTTTATTATTTCCTATTTGAACTTTATTATACATGATTTGAAATTGTGAATTCCCAGTTTGAAGTTGATAATTTTGAAATTGATTAGTCTTAATTTGAATTTGAAAGTCCTTATAAGCTGTTGGTTTTCCATCAATCAATGATGTAAAATATAAATAAATTAAAAAAAAATTATATTCACTTTTTTAATATTTTTAATGTTTGAGTTAACTTTTGCGCGATAAATTTCTAAAAAAAGGCTTTTAAAAAATTAAAATTAATGTTTGTAATCAACATTATTAGAACAATAAATATACTGTACAGATAACCAGTATCAAAACACCAACTAAATAAACTAGAATACGCATGCCGTACATACATCCAGACATTTTTCGAAAAATCATCTAGATCTACTCAGAGGGCCTCAAAATGAATATTTGCGTTGAAATCTCGATATCAAAATTTTGAGGTTGGACCAGTACTTTTCCTTTAGGAAGGAAAAGTAAAAATGATATTAATATGATGTGGAAATGTGCATGATAAACAGAAAAGCGAAGTAATTGTCTTCAATTGGTTGTCTTTTGTAGTAGTGTGAAATAGAATAATTAATTTTTATTTTTAATTTTATTTTACCTGCAGAGTATAATTTTATAGTTGCAGATCAGGAGTGCTCTACCAAAATCATTGGGTGGGCCAAACAAATATTTCTGGGCTTAGGTGGGCTACACATAAAAAATAAACAAAATTAAAGTGACGCTTGTATTATTTTAATACTTTAAATACCATAAAGGTGCATATAGAAAATAAAAATATGGAAAACTGCAAAAAATGTTCAAATGTGAGACGGGTTGGCCATGCCTTTTTTAAATTGTAGTTCAGAGTGTTTATATAATTTTTACAAGAAATTTTACAAAAAAGCGACTTTGATTATTTTAAATATTTATTGTTATGTACTATGTGATAACCGATGTAAATATTAAACAATTGTTATTTACGAACCGTATATCGAAAAACAAAAAACGTGTTTCTGATCTGAACATTTTGATTTTTTATTCTACGTTTTCTTGAAACCTCAAAGAAAGCTAATATATTTTTTCATAGTGTTTTACTTGTTTTGAAAAAAGTTTTTATTTTGGTTTCATGGTTACTAGTACAATTCAAATTTATAAAAGAAAAAGTTTCGTGTTGAAGAAAAAATAGAAGCATAAAATATCTTAAAGATTTTTTTTTGTCTGAATTGATTTCTAAATATTGCTGAAATTTTTATAAATTACATTTAACCATTTTGTGATATTTACAATATTTTTTCTACATTTTATAATTGTTAATAAATAGATCTTTAAAAATTTTTGAGTTCTAAAAATATTTTGCAATGTTTTCAATTATGTTAACATAATAAAAACATTGATTTTGTAATTTAATTGTTTATTTCAAAAGCTAACCAAGTCAGTTTGTGTTATAAACCGAATCTACGAGATTTTTACATAATATTTTTAGTAATTTTTACAATTTGTTCTAGCTTTAGCTGCTCGAAAATGAACTATTTTGACTTACGTGGTTTCTGAAAATAACGGTTCACATTTTTTCTATATTTTGTTATTTTTTCTCGAGATATATTTTGCATTCTTTTTTGTGGTTTTAACTTTTGTTTTTGATCTTTCTTTCTTATTTTACAAATATTTTTCTTGATTTGTTTCCGACTTTTAGATATTACACAATATGTTTTATCATTTTTACAATTATAATTTATTGTAATTTACCAGTTTTTTTTTTAAATTAAAGTAGTGGTATATACATTTCTTTTATATTCCATTCAAATATTCATTGTTTTTTTTGCACGATAACATATAAGGGCTGTCGTCTTTCTGTTCTTGAATATTGGTTATTTGATAACAAAATAAAACAAAAATGTGTGGTAGATTATAGAAAAAATATAAGCGAATGAATTGTCGATGTCGTTTTTCAGCTATTAAGTTGTTAGGTGAATTTACAATCCTTTTGAAAGGATGTGTTCTGGGATAGTTTGAGGAGGATGTTTATATTTTACTGTTATTGATAAGTTTTGTTTGAGTCAGTTTAGATTTTATTATTTTGGCACTATGGCAGAATTTATTGTTTAATTGTTGATGGCGATCGACAAGTGTTGGATTTTGGTCAGTTGGTACAGGGATTTATTAGGGCAAATTGCGTAAAATGTTGTTTGAATGGCAGTTCTTGGTTATACTTCTGAGAGAAATGTGTTCCTTTTTGCACATTGGGAAAAAAGAACTGACGCTTAATTTTTTGCAAACATGTATGGCAGTTTTTATATTTATGCCTTGTAGGTTACGAAGCGAAAGTGTTTAGTTTGGATTATATATTCTTTTTTATTGATTGAGAATGTGGTTGAAAGGATAGTTTGTTATGAAAATTAACGCCTAAATATTTGCATTCTGTAGTTGTTGTCTTATGGTAAAGTTTGATTATGGGTGAACTTGTTGATAGTCGATGGAATGGGAGAAGTTGGGATTTAGTTGGCATAAAGTTTCCATCAGTTATATCATGTTTTATTTGGTTAAGGATTGTAGCTATTAAATGGCTAATATAAAGTTTTTTACAGATATTATGACTGCATCATATGCAAACTGCGTTTGACAGAAGAAGAAAAAATCGTTTTGAGATAAAATATTTTAATTATTGTTTTAAATTTAAATTGTTCTTTTTTCTGAAAATACTTTAAAAGCTAAATAGAAAGAACACATTTTCTAATAAACGTGTGTGTTTATATTTATTTTTGCCTTTTGTGGTGATATTTGAGCATATATAAATGTTTTTTAAATCTTATTTGTAAAATATATAAAAAATATAATTATTTTAAAATGTTTATTGTAGAAAACTCATCAAATTATGAATATTTGGGATTTAGAAAAAAAAATTAAATTGATTTTTCATATTAATATCTTTTCATTGTAATTTATTTATTTTTGGAAAGTTATATTTATAAAGATTTTTTTTTTTAATTTGAGTTTTGAATTAACATTTTGTTTTGTTACTTTTTAAAAATATTGAATTATTTTTGAAGGCTAATTTTTTCCTATTTTTACATGTATTTAAAATTTTAAATCAAAAATTAAAACATTTACCTGTAAATATAGTGTTTTGTAAAAATATTTACTAATTATGTGTAAAACGATGAATGTTTCTTGCAGTTTTCAATGTTAATGAAGTTTCTATTGTCTGGTTCACATTTTTGTGCCATTATAAGTAGTAAATTTAACAATATACATTTTTAGTGTCCAATCTTGCATCATCAATATTGATTTTGTTATTTAAATTATAGACGATTATTGTTAATTTTTATAAACTGCGCAATTTTATTATATATTTAATAGTTATTACAAGGTATGTAATTACAGTTTGATGATGAAATCGCAAATGTGTTTGTTAAATTTCGCATTATTCCATCCAGTATAGACATATCTATCGTGGCCACAACTATATATTTATACTCGTGATTTTATGCATAAATAATATCGAGGAAAATATATTTCCTCGCTATATAATAATTGATTATGATTATACATATAAAATTATAGTGGCGCATCAGGGAATAAAACAAAATCAACGGCATATCGGTATAGTTAAGAGTATTACATGAATGTGCACGGTGTTATTTTATCGATATTTCTATATAATAATAGACTCAATTATCCTCACGAACCACTATTTACTTATATCCACTACAAATATCGGCGCTCATTATCTTTACAGCACAAGAGAGCCCGGACTTGGGTGATAGTTAAAGCCCTCGTTTGTGTAAAGATGGGAAAAGGAAGTATCGCACCGAATTAGTCAGCCACGTCTTCTAATAATATTTACACAATACAAATAATAATAGTAATCACATCCCACAATTGTTCCTTAATTAATCCACACCATTATAATTATAGATTACAAATATAATGAACACGACCGAATGATTTTGATAGGAAATCAATAATTTTGTTTTGTCAGAAACGTTTTCATTCAGTTATGTAAAAAATATTTCATTTATTAATATAGAAATGTATTCTTTAGTGAACAAATCGAATTTATTTTTTAAGAATACACATATAAAAAAAGTTTCCCCGAAACTTTCTTCCCTAATAGTCGCCTGCTGCATACATTTTCCCCTAAAATGTTCGTTCTCGGCTGATGTGAATTCTAAAGGTTTAAAGGACACACGCATATTGCCTTCTTTGTTATTTATATTGAATTGAATATCTGAAATGAAATGCATTAGATTTTATTAATAAATATATGACTAGAATAATAATTTTTTAAATGAATTATATTAGTTTGATTTTCAAAATTACTAACTAATCTTAATCATCCACCAGATGACATTCAATGATAGTTTTGTTTATTTATTGTGGGTAGTCCCTCAGATTAAGCTGTTGAATCACATGCATTTTGTTCGGATTGAATTTTTAATTCACAGATTTATCTCTAACTTGCTTGCGTGTTGAACTGCTGATCAACTAGGGCTCCTAATAATTGCCTTTGTTACTCTAGTGCTCCGGCAATTTTTACATGACCTATCAGTTTTTATTACTAATGTTTCATGGTAATCTAAAACCTTCAATCTATTATGGGATTGTATTAAAGCTTGAAACTTTTCTGACTGATTGAACATATAAATGAACATTAACTGTTTATATGTCATCCTGTATATAAAATACAAGAACACAATATTTTTTACTGAGCTACTATATTTTTGATATAAAACTTCTAGGGGCATTTTTATTCAACGTCAACTTTAGCGTCACGCCAAAATTCTCAATCTATTTCAAGTCCACTCATCGATTTTACATCTTTCGTCGTTTTCATCAAATGCATTAAAGATTAAACTTTAACAAGTTAATTAATAAAATTTGTCAGTGTTAGATGCATAACCTCATATCAATGTACGGTGGTCACTCAAGCGCTAGACCGCTTACGATGCTAGAAGTTTCCGGTTTAATTCTCTAATACATTTTTTTATAAAAATTCTAACAGTAGTTTTAATTCTACAGTGTGATACAAGCACACTTTTTTATGCATTAATTTATTCCTTGCTTTAATTATTTTACTAATTCTCAGTTAGTTTTCACACACTAGAGTGAGTTAGAAGTCATTTTTTCAACTTTTAATTAAAATTTGATAAAATTATTGTTTATTTCAAATTAATTAATAGGTAGTACGTAGATAGGTAGGTATTTAGTTGGTAGTAGATGTAGATTAACTTATATTTGTCCTGCTACCAGTATGATGCTGCTTTAGGGAATAATAGTAACAGAGTGGTTTGCTTAATAAAGTAAAAACTTTCTTATTTCATTTTCAAACTTGTTAATATGACATGTAAAACAAATAAAAATGTATGTGATAAATAAAAATGTTTAAGTTCTAACTCGGTAACTAATCGATATATGATTATATAAACTTTTTTTCTTAAAATCGCATGAGCTTTCAATTTGTCAAAGCTGAGCTAAAAAATCACCCTTTATTATATGCATGTATGTGTTACGTTCAGATTTGTTTTCTAATGGAGAATAAGTACCAGTCGGCTGTAGATATAGAAAAGTAATTTCTACTTTAAAATTACTGATTTTGATAGTTGTCTTTGTTTTTGAGTACGGCATTATCAAGTCCGGATTAATAAGACTACTATATACATAATAGATAGCATTAATTTATTTTTGATGCTTGTTGAAGAAAATGAGATCTGATAAGAATTAAAATTGATAACACGTTATTCTAGACTATTCTAGTGGATAGGTATTACATTGTATTACTTGTGTTTTTTGCATCCAAACTTTTCTTCCTTCAACCCTATTTTATTTCCTACTTATTGCAGAATATAATTGTGTGCTCTGTAGTATTTACAGCCGCATAATATGAAATAATATTCTACTCAGTTGCATTATTTACTGATTTTTGAGGAACTATGTTTGTCTCGATTAGAACAGGGCCAGGTAGTCTGGCTTGACGTGGAGATAGTTAACTCAAATTTCACATATCTTATTGTCTTGATTCGAACCGCTGCAATGATTTTTTTCTTCCACATCTATGTTTTGGTTTTCAGTATTCTTTCTTTTCCTCTTATTTTTGTTTACCATTCCGCAGTCTGCGGAAAATTTCCGTTTCTTGTAAATCTGTTGCTCAAATCCTCTTGTATCTACTAAAATTTTACGGTTAGCATTTCCATTGGGTTATTAATAGCATTGTCTTGCTTTTCTTCCGTTGCAATACGCTATATCTGTGCTGAATTTTCTAATATTTTATAGGGTTTTTGGTAGACATCATTTTCAGTTTCTTTTATGTCTTCTTAGCTGATACTTTAAAACACTCTTATTAGTAATCTATTTAACAAAACAATAATTTGATTATTTCTTTCCATCCGATTGTTGTGATATTAAATGTAGGTAATAAAACTAGTTATTTTGCTACAATTTTATATTTGCATCGATTTTTAGGTCTTTTAGTAGATTCCTCGACTTTACGAGCGTCTTTTTATAATGACTTTTGCCCAATGTGTGGAGGGCTAAAATTTGTGACATGAATTTTATGTGTTTGTTGGCTATAGTTAGGTCCAAGTGCCATAAATTATTCATGCAGTTGTCGCCCTAGACGCATTGGCCGTCGTTTGGATGCTGGCGATTTTGAGTAGGTCTTTTAACATGCATCAAACACGATAATGGGGGCAATAAATGAAGACGTCGGGTGTTTGTGTGATTATTTAGGAAATTCTGGATATCCGACAGATTTTTTTGTCAGATCTGTTTGGGATTTTAGGGAGTCGTCGAACCTTGGCACATCTTTAGATCGTACATACAAGATATAAAAAAGTAATAAATGTTATTAAAAAAAAATTAGCATTGTTTTTATTTTTTCAAATTTAACAAAATAATTATTATTGCATTATTGATTATATTCATATTTAATATATGAATTGAAATGAATAAATAGTATTATTTTACATTATTAATGTTATAAACAATCTATTACGATTCGCTTGCAAATCTTTGTCAACGTTTATCTTATATAATTCGAATAAAACTTTTTAATTACTATTTAAATAAATAAATAAATAAAGTAAAGAATATGCTTATAATAACTAATTAATTAATATTTATATTTTAAAATTATAAATAATTAACGAAGTATCAAGTGTGATAAATATCTCCTTTTTCACGAAGATTTAGTGTTTTGCCAGCTCTTCCTGTAAGAAAAGGTCGCCGCAACAGGGGACACAATTACGACGATTTCTTTACTTTAATTCGACACTTAGCATTTGCTTCCGATAAGTGTACAGCCAACTTGGCCGTCTTGGCCACAATTCTTGGACAATGTGGGGTCCCGGCATAAAACGAGCTGAAATTCCGTACATATTTGACTACAATTATGTTGCTAATTAACATATGTTGTTATTATTAGCGTAAATAGTAATATTAAAAAAAAATTAAGTTTTTGCGCAATATTTTAGTCTAATTTTTCAAATTGAGTTATACCAAGTCCAATATTATCAACTGTACAGGTAAATTTATCGTTGCAATTCCCCCACCTCTATACGTTTTTTTGTACATTATGGTTTGTTTTCTATACAAGGGCGATTAAGGCAGAACTCCAGTATAGTATATACATGTCGATGTTTTATACTAAAAATCAATTGTTTGCAAGAGTAATTAAAGCGTTTCTTTTTCTGTATTGTGGACACCGATGCTACAATTTGTCATGTAGAAGTTGCACACTTTAAGCTATGATCCCGCAAGGTTTGTCAGATTCAGTAAAACCAAGTCTAGTGCAATTTTTTAGCATAGTTTAGTATTGTTGCGTACACTTAGGATTTTTATTTTTATAATTCAATCAAATGGTTTGTTCGGAAAAGTATTTAATTTGTAAATGTATTTTTAGTAACGTCAGTTTTATGCTGCCACTAGAAATTGTTTACTAAATAACGAGCAATTTCACAAATCCATGTAATATGTGAATTATCCTATCACGATAAGGTTCTTTATTTATAAATATAAGCAGGATTTTTTAAAACTTTATTTAATTGTTTGAGCGTATAATTTTAGCATTATAATTGAATTAAATATAATTAAAGTATATTTTAAGACTTTATCTATAATAATTTCATTATATTTTATAAAAAAATTAATAATTTAGGACGACATTTGGAGAAAGTTGCATAATTTAATACATTACATCTAGTTTATATATTTAAGCATATAATGTAATGAAGTTTAACATTTGAAGGTGGATATGAAGTTTTTCTCCAGGCGAAAAAAATATATGTTATAAGTTATTAAGCTTGGAACGTATGTGACGTGTGCTATACATAAGCAATGTATGTGTAACTGTGCGTATATGATGATGAATGCGCGTACACAATGCGTGTGTATATAGCGGGCATTGTGGGTGGTTGGGTTGAAGACAAGGGGGGTGGGATGCTCTTGTAGGGGTGAGCGACTAAAAGGGAAGGTACGTAACCGGAGGTTAGCGCACCTTAGGGACCGCTCGTAAAACACATCTCGTGACAAACTGCTCCTGCACTACGAGACGCAGGACCTTCCTTCTCCTGTCCCCATGTCCTTCTCCTGCATACATTACAGACAATCCCTTACAAAAACTAAAATATATATATATATATATATATATATATATATATATATATATATATATATAAGAAAGCAAGCGGGGAAGGAGGTATTATACTTTATGCGTATAAAATGAATGTGGACAGCAGAAATAATATACATAAACCAGAAATAATTGGGACAGATATTAATGTTGAATTTGCATTGTTTGGCGTGGCTGAAATGCGAATTTTATTTTATTATAAAGTCATTTGAGCGGGAATATAAATTGGATTTATTTTGTTTATGAAAATTATATAAATTTCTCAAATGATGCTTGTTAGCTGGAGATATTCCAACTTTTAATTTAAAATTGGTCTAATAAATAATAACGCTGACTTATTTCAAAGTGAATTAGTTCTTTGCTTACGCCCCCGCCACCCACAGCATGTGCAACATCATCATTTTATTAGTTTATTTACGTTTCTAATTAAATTTTAAAATAATGAGATTTTACGTAAAATGTTTATTTGGCTAGTTTGCAATCATGCGATGCTTGGATAAAGTAAATACACAACAAAAGTGGCGAGGGAGAAAATATATTTTATGTGAGTGTGGACGAAAAGAAATAATAAACATAAACCAAAAATAATTGGCGCTGATAATAATGGAGAATTTTGAACGTGCTCACGTAGTGTATTTCTTTTTATGAAACTAACCATAAGGCCGGGGGTAAAAATAAAAAGAATGCAATTTGATTACAGAAAATCTAAATCACAAATGATACAAAGGGAGTAAACTTTCTTATAAAAACTACATTCCATTGTATAAAATCCAGTTAACTCATTTCGGAAGAGCGAGTCTTCTTTGCGAATTAAACAGTCGCGAGGCGAGCGGCACAACCTGATGCCAAACTTTTATATCAAATGTATATAAATGTGAATTACATTATGTGCCGCACGGGTTTTTCTGTAGCAGGTGGTTCTTTTCTTTTGAAGTATTTTAGGGAGCAGTAATGACGTTTCTGGAGTAATCCATGCATATACGAATCTTTCCCTTCACACACACACGCATTCGGCTTCTTTTACTTTAGAATTGGGGAAAAGATTTCGGGTAGCGCGCCGTGCTGTGTAGAGTTATGCTTACTTTAAATTTGATGATGGAGCCGTGCATGCGTGGGTTCTAAGAGGCTGTAAAAAAGAAAATGGGTATTGATTTTCCCTTTTAATTATGCGCACACATATAAATTGGAACGGGGAAAAGGTTTCTCCCGCCCCCATAATTCCCCATTTTAAGACCCTTCTCACCCCACACATTCTTTATAAACATACCCGAATTTCCACTAAAAAGCGCCGTTTCAAGGAGCGCAAATAATTATTACTCTTTAATTGAAAATTCAATGGCGTGCAAGCTCTGCAATATTTATAAAGCTACGATGCTCTCTAATTATTACGAATTTCGTGACAGTTGTGAAGGGCGCTGCATATTATTATCCTCGTTTTCAGGAAACATCACTATCAATCTAACATTATTAAAATTAATAATATCCCGTTTAATTATATCCGCAGGCAATTTCGTATATTAAATTTTATATCATTTTAGCCACGAATGCATCGTTTTAATCAGTTTAATATAACAGGCATTTAACATTTTGAGTTCATGATAGACGTGATTGTTTCTCGGAGATTACAATTAATATTAAATTATGGAAATCGGATTCGTGCTTGCAAATTAACAAAACATTTATTTTTACATTTTAAATACAAATACTTCTATTCATCTAAATTATGGAAAATGAAATATATTTAAGAATTAGAAAATGTTCTCCAAACGTGGGACTATTGTTAATTAGATTTTTTTTTACCTTATTAGGATACAATAAATTGATTGGCCAAATGCACTACTTTTAATAAACCAATATACAGGGTGCTATTTTCAAAAGTACAATTCACACACGTTAACTATATGTCAGAAGATGGAAAAAAAAACATAAAAAGTAACTAGTGTGAAAAAGTGACACACACCTTAACCGTATATCAAAAGATGTCCCCAGAAAATAGAAAATGACGTGTATAGTTTCTGTATAGTAAACTTCATTTATGGTTAAATAATATTTAAAAGAAAGTTAGAAAATAAATATTACTATGGGACTTATAAAATAAACTTCTTCAGTCGACTGCGGTAACATAGATTTATCTCAATTTTTACACTATTTTCGGCTGTGCGATATTATGAAACAGTTATCTTTTCACATTAAACCATCCATTTTGCTGATTCCACGCTTTCTTGGTCTCCAGAAAACTAATTCATTTAGCCTATTTGCAGAAATCCTGCCTGGTAACGTGTTCTATTGGTTCAGTTGTTATCCATATAATCACATCTGTTATGCAAGTTTTTTACGTATTTCTATTTTCCTGTGAGAGTTATAGTTTCTAAGTCATCGATGGTTACAAGTATACATTTATTCTATATTTTAAAAAAAAAATTTTTGCATTATTTTTTAACTTGAATATTGTTTCTATGGAGTAAAATGTTTTCTCATAGTCTACGAAGGTTTGTATTTCTATAAAGTCTATTTTCTATCAGTGGATTTTAGAGAGGCTTTGATAATATTACATTCTCCGGTATTTCTCTATTTTTCATCTGGTTTATGTTAGATTAATTAATAATTAATATTAGAGGCAGTGAACAATTATTAAACTGCATTTGGATTGTAATTTGATCAAAAGTGCACTAAGCGCGAAAACTATTTCCTTAGATTTGCTTGATTAAATTTGTTAAAAATATCGTATACTTTTGTATATTAATTAATCTGATTTGTATACGTTGATAGAATTATGCACCTGACATTGGCCGATATTAGTTAAGTTGTCAAGTTTGGTTTGTTTATATTGGTTGCGTTGCTTAGCGCTGTAATTCTTGCAAATGTGCAATTTTCACTGTAATTTGAAACAGATTGGCCAAAAATATCAAAAGGCTCGATATGATTAGTTTATAATTATAGAGGGAAATCGTGAGTAGCTTTCTATAAATCCCGTAAAAGAAGCTTAAGAGCAAAAAATATGGGTTCTTCTACGGAAGCAAAAAACACCACTATTTGTCACTTCACAGTCAGTTTTCAAAAGTTCTCCTTTATAGTTAGTTTCTCAGATTAATATAATTTTCTAAAATCATTTAAACTTTTTTTTCTTGAGGTGATTTGTCATACGTACGCATTGCAGTATTAATGGTCTTATTGTGCATCTCTGTCTTGCACCTTTGGCAGCTTTTTCTATGAAGTCCAGCTTTTTCAAGAGCTAGTCTTTTAGCTCTTCTTGGGTCAGCATATGCTTGCCAAAGTGAACTGTGTATTGCAGATTGTATGTTTCGCATTTGCCCAGGAGATTCTCTTTGTCCTCCAAGCATCCTTAGTTGATTTTTTTTTGTTTACCTAATCTATCACATGTATAGATTAGGCATTCGGCCATATGTGGGATCCCGAAAGGGAGTTCTGGTATAATAAATGTACTAGTTATTCCTTTTTGGATAGACAGCCTTAAGATTATCTTCTATGCTTAAGTTTTTTTAGTGTCCAGTCCAGGCTTACTCTGTTGTGAGTGGCTAGTGCTGCCATCTATGGAATCCAAGACCGGTTTTTATATTATTACTCACAAACACCACTTAATGGCGGCCACTTTTGCTTGGGAAAGAGATATTATCCCAGGGATTGCTTAATTTGATTCTCCCAGTGTTTACCTTTACATATATTGGTATATACTGTGCCTTTTTGAGCTGGAATATGTGAAGGAAAACATCTTTTTAGGGAAATACTATCAATACAAACCACAATAATTATAGAACTTATAAAATATGTTACATATAAAATATAAAAAATCTGATTAAATAGTAACATATAGCTATGTTACTATTTAATCAAGTTTATTACTGCATAACTTATAAACAATAATGATAATTAATCTATCAGCTAAGCTTGATAGAAATAAGTAATTTTTTATAAAGCACCAAGCATAATAATTGACATATTTTAGCTGGAAATGCACCAAAAAGGTGCAGTCTCATAGGATGTGCCACAGACTCTATTTTATTTTATTGCTATTTTATTTATTTTTATATTAATGAGTTGAAATGTGACGCAGCTGACAAATTTATTTGCCGGCGATGTAAATATTAATATTTTCAACGAAAAGACAAATATAATTTCTAATAATTTTCAACAATGATGCATCTAAAATGCTATTACAACACAGAATTATTAGTTTGGTAATAAAGATTTTGGGTAACATATATACAATATTTGTTAACAGTAAGACAATAAGATAACATTTACTTACATATATTATAATAATATTTGTATCTCTGAATGCTTTCTAAAAATCGTAATAAATA
Source organism: Tachinus sp. AB-2021 (assembly GCA_030264575.1). Lineage (NCBI taxonomy): Eukaryota > Metazoa > Arthropoda > Insecta > Coleoptera > Staphylinidae > Tachinus > Tachinus sp. AB-2021. The sequence continues at coordinate 14,303 of JARJEC010030286.1, forward strand.
ATGATAAATATGCAAGAAGTATAATCATTAATTGTTATTATCGGTTTTTGTGATTTTTTAAAATTCTATTTAATCGTTTATTGCCGTACATGATTTTATAAAGTTCATAAATATATTTTATGTGTACATCTACATATTTTTGATGTTCTATATAATTGTTTATAGAACGTGTATGGTTGCATTTCTTTCAGCTTAGAATATAGTATTTTGTGTTTAGCTAGATTAAAAGCGTTTTTAACATTTTAAAAATTAACATTTTTTTACAACATTTCTTCTTATACCTATTTCTCAAGCAGTTATTGATCTTTTCTAAATATTTTTGCACTTTGGTACATTTTACCATTAAGACTCGACTTGCCGCGTGTAAACTTTTGGCATTTTTGACTCTCGGGACTCAAACGATTGTGTATTTATTAATTAAAATTAAGAAAATTGCTTTCGTATACATACGAATAAAGGTTTAAATTATTCTGCTATCGAATTAGTTTTTTTAGTCATCGCTTTTTTTCTCGCAATAGACATTTAAAAAAAACATATTTTATATTGATGTTTAGGCATAAACAAAGGCATTTGTTATGCAAGTAATCAAAAACCTAATCCGGTAGCCGGATAGAATGTTTTTTTTTTCTCTAAACAATTCTCCATAAACTAATATGAAATTAATTAAAATACAAAGTCACAATCATTTGAGAGCTACACCTCTATTGGCAGCATTTTGTTGTTTTTACTGCCGTAAAATATTGCCATCTACATGAATTGCGTACAGAGCGTGTCCTAAAACATTTCACGTATTCGGGAATATTTAAATCTGTTTATGCACCAGTGGCCACGTAGGTCGTGCTTCTCGGCACCTTGTCCCTTAAGTTATGTAATTAATTTTCCAAATATCTTGTATTTATTTATCTCACAATTTTGTGTTAAGTCAGGTAATGCATTTTGAAATATTTTTCTTGGTTTACAAATTTTTGAATTACTTAATTTTAATCGATTTCGAAATGAATCCTCTAAGAGAGAAACATTATTTTTGATTTTTTTTTTTCGTTGTGGTCAGCTAAAAATATTTGTGACGTGTATGGAGTAGATGCCATAGTCCCGAGGACCGCTCAAGATTGGTTAAATAATGGAAATTGCAACCTTGACAACGCACTTTGCTCCGGTCGAAGAAGACAATGATTTGCGCCTGATAAGACCGTGAACGATGCAATTCACTAGAAAAACGCCGACATTTGTTCAATCCAATCTAATACTTTTTATACACTTTTTTATTTTCTATGAACATTCTTTGACGGTTTACTGTATTTTTTAACGATTTTGACATTTGTTAGGTTTGGAAACTTTGCAAGATAAAATAGAATGCTTTCAGATTATATTTTCTCAACGTTTTATGCAATTAAAAAAACAATTAAAACGTTTCATGTTATTTTTTTGCCATTTTATAATAGTTTTTTATACATTATTTGGCATATTTAACAAAATTTTATGAAATTTTTATTTTTGCAAGCTGTTTATAAATATTTGCAACATTTTAAGAACTGACATCTTTTTACATTTTGGGTGGTAACGTTTTTAACATAATTCTGTAAACTTTTCTAAAAGTATTTCAATTGCGCAATTTTTATTTAAAATTTGTTTAATTTTTGTAATACCTTTTTTATTGACATTTTTACAACATTTTTGATACTTATAGCATCATTTTTTGATTTTTTGCATTTTTTGTTTTGCTTCATATTATAAACATTAATTTACAATTTTTACCATATTTTAATATTTTGCAAAATGTCTTGACATGTTCTTTACAATTTGCTTTATATTGTGAACATTTTGAACGATTTTTAAACTGGAATGGTTTTATAAATTCCAGACAATTTTAACGATTTATTGATTGACAGCGGAAAATGAGGAACAATAGTTAAGTTTAACTAATTTCCCATTTTTGTTTAATACTTTTTGATATAATATATTTTTATCATTTTTATCAATATATTAGTACTTATATAATATAAAATATATTACATAAGCTGCCCTTTTATATATACCATATATAAAAATATTACATAAAAATATTATTTTCTGATTTGTTTTTGGTATTCTTCCTGTTAATGTTGAAAAAATCCTAACTAATCCATAACATTATATAAAACTGACATTTTACTATTAAGCTGAGCATCGACAAGCTTTTCATTTATCCATAGGCATGATAACTCGCCAATTAATTGTCGTGAATGGAATTTTGGTGATATTTGTGTACAGTTTTTTGTCACTCCGTGAAAGCCCAGCTTTACGAAAGTTTTATTTAGTTGTATATCAAATAATGAATTCACAAATATCAATTTTAAGGGCTAGATAAAAATGTTAATTTAATTGAAACACTTATTATTTTACTATTAATTAGTTTTCATGATTGCAATTGCATTCAGGCAACTTTAAATTTAAAACTTTGATACGAATTAATAATATTTTGAATATATTTTACATAATTAAGCAAGTTTATAAAATAATAAATTTTACAATGTATTAATTAAAATTCAAATTCAAATAATATGTTAAATTTCTTGTTAATATAAAACCTGTAAACCACATCCTTGGTGTAATTATTCATATTTATACAGCATTACTATAAAGAACCTCCATTTCTTAATAATTTGTGTTTGCTTATGTGCTATATATTTGCCATCGGTCGTGGTCTTTCACCTCATTTATTTTATATCGACAATAATATAGTTTTCTCAATTAATTGGCACGATACTTGTTAATATGCGATGTATGAATCGTTTTTTTCTCATATAATTTAGATTCAAAAATCGAACCAATTGTTATTACAATCGGTTATAAATAAAATTTATTATCATAATTATTCCGTAATTGCATATAAAATTGGGTTTATCATCGACTAATAATTTCATGCATCGATGATTATTGTTCTCTAAGTGTCTTCCTTCGTTAAAATACAGGGGTTAGACCTAGGGTGATTAATACAATATTGGGTACTTACAAAAATGATAAATATAGAGGGATTAGGATATTTATTCGACATTACTTACAACACCGTGAAAAATCAATAATACTTTACATGTAAATATTGCCTATTGATATTTTATAAATCGCTCATTAAAGTTTACGTTGGATAGTTAGGTCACAATGTAATTGATTATTTTAATATTTATGAGTCATAATATAATAGTTTTTTTTGTTACAGGTAAGTTCAGATGAGCAGTTTTGTAAGTTTAGTAAGTATTATGAATTCCTAAACGTATTGCAAATCATTTTAATTAAAATCCACATTAAAGCATCCTCGATATTGTTTATTTTTTGTGTTTCTGATGTAAAACAAGACTTTCATTATAATTTCTATTTATATTAATATTGTGCTTTGTATTTGTAACACCATGCCGATTGTTTTAATCTTGTAATAATTGGAATGACAAATATTAATGGCGGACATAATGTAACAAAGAGGTTTAATTAAAATTAATCAATGGGTCGTTACCAATATAAACGAGGCTTATAAATATTTTCAGCACTAGCCACGTTTATTGATCTAATTTGTTTTTGTCAATGATTAATTATACGCTTGTTTATATATAAATAAAACAATCAGTTGTAAAATCATTGTATGTTAAATCAATTATTGATGATTCCTGTCGACTGTTGAATTGATGAAATTAATAACCAATTATTTGTACCGTGCATCTGATGCGACATAAACATACTATTGCGCGATATTTTATTCTTACTAAATTATTTGAAATTGTGAAAGTTTAAAATGAGTAAGGAAATAAATAATTCATTTTACTACTACGAGTTTTCTTTCGGGTTTTTTATTTATTAAATTATTATTAAATGTGCCCTAACTACCCTTGCGGTGCCAAAACAATTTTTTTTTAAATTTCTGATTAAAAATTGCCGAATTAACTTAAAAAAATAAATATAAAACAAAAAATTATGTGTTGCTATGTCAACAATACATTAAAGTGGCATTCAATTTAGTTTGGTTAAATTTGAAGAAGTTTTAAATGAAGAATATTATTTTTTAAATGTTGAGGAAACAAATAAAATTCAGAACCAGTTTGAATTTGTTGTTTTGCATATCTTTTAGGTTTTTGTTTTTTTAATTTAGTTTCTAGAACTTGCATTATTTTTAAGCACATACTGAAATAATAACGTAAAAAGCTAATTCTTGAGCTGTATTTATGCACCTGTTTTAATTGTAAATATAGAAATAAAAATAAGCTCAGAAAATGGTCATGCCATGCAACTACTCATGTAGCTGCGGTTTTCGTTAAAGTTTTGGGTTGTGCCCTTAAGAATTTGCAACTTCCAACTTTCTGTGTTTATGTCATCTATTAAACTAACTTGAAATTTCTATGCTTACAACTAAAACGGTTGCATAAATCAACTATTAGTTAATTTTTTTAATGTTTGTTCGATGAAAAGTAGCAGTTATCATTTTTTATCATTTTTATAGTACTAGAATTTTTTGGTAATTTGTCTAGAATCTTTATATTTGTTCCATTGAAAAAGCTACAAATATAGTGTATTCAATTTTTTTATATTTCTAAACCTTTTTCTTTGTCTTATTGTAGATCTTGCTACGTAAAGTCCTCTCGCTGAGAGGTGGGTATAACTCATTGTCCAAATATGTCAGAACCGACGTATGTATATAATACGCGATTCTTAGTTCGAAAAACTATCAGTCATACTCAGCTCTCAGCTAGACGACTATAACTGATTATTGTGGATATTCTTGTGATGTGGATGTGTGACTATCGTTTTATGTGTTACAAGGTTTTTATTATGATTGATTGCTTGGCGAAGAAATATGTTTGCCACAGTGTTACACAAACCTGTTTGCTCTTAGGAAAAGATTATCTCATATTCTTGTCGTTTTTGCGATTCTTGATTCTACTAATTGCAGCATTTGCTCAAATCAAAATACGCTGGTATTATTCTAAAAAAGCTGTCAAGCTGTCGAATATCGTGTATTCTCAACTTACGTAACAATGCCTGATGAACAGCAACACCTTTTTTTTTTTAATGTTGCAGCAATACTACAAAGTGAGCAGTGTAAACAGGCATAACTTTTCTTCTAGAGAGAAGACTCGACACTAATCTCCGGAAAAAGTTTTCCGCAATAAATTGAGCAGTAAGTGCCTCAGTGTAATCGAATAAACAAGTTGATTCTGCAGTACGTGTCGCAATTTGTTTGCTTGCGTATTTGGCTACTGTATTTGCGTTGTTTTTAGCCTAGTTGTCTATTTTGAAAAT
>JARJEC010030319.1:0-11580 GCA_030264575.1 Tachinus sp. AB-2021
CCCCCCAAAGCATTTTTGTTACAGTGAATGGCATTTTTGCATTCTACTAGCTGATAAATAGCCAATTTGTAGAATTTTCCCAATTTTTAACCATACTATTGCTGGTGCTGTGGCTTTAGTGCCACGTCTCGTATGTACCTATCGACTATTTTTGCTATAGTTTTAACGTAATGTCAATTTGTCTGTAATATTTATGTCGTAAATAAGTTGCCCTGGTTTTTGTATAAATACCACCTTGACTGCCCTCCAGCAGCTTGGTATGTGTGAAAGTGCGAAACTAGCCCCGAGGATCTAACATAATGGCACTCTCAGAGTTTCAAAGCTTTTCTGTAGCATGATGGGAAAAATTCAGCTCCTGGCGACTTAAATGGTTCAAACGTATTGGTTTCCCATTCCAAGCTACTTGGTTAATTATGGGTTTTATCTTCTTTATCTTCGTTCGGCAATAATTAGAAAGACTCATCCTGCAAAAGACAATATAGTGCGCATCAATATTAGTCACAAAGTGCTCAAACGTTCAACAAAGAGTGTGTGTTTGAGGTAATTTAAAACCACGCTGAAGTTGAAATAAACAAATATAGGCGTTGTTCACGTGCACAGCTCAAACACAGCTACAACGATATTTTGATGTGGTCTGGGTTAAGTAGCCGAGGTCCAATCGTATTCATAATTGCTTGCCTTCACGTGTTGATCAAGCGGTTTTAAGTGACTTCAAAGTTTTTTCCCATAAGAACAATATTAATTTTGTAATGGTGATTGCATATGTGCTGCATACTGGCTAATTAAATAATTCAGGTATATTCTTATAAATAATAAATAATATAATTATTATAAATAATATATACAAAATAACCTCCGAGGTGACATATCTAGTATGGCCGATATCAAATGCACCGCCTCCGGTACCATTCGCCATTGGGAAACAATTAGTAGCGCTCTAGATATAGGAGGCAAATTTCTAAAGTAACAAGCGTTAACTCAACACACACGAACTACATAAACACGGCTAAAGGACCTCGGGGTCGATTGTCAGTTGGGTAAAAATAACAACAAATACAAATACTATAGACAAAATAAATAATGTGAGCAATATATTTTTTTAATGGGTGTGCTTAGACCACGTTCTAGAGAATACTTATACAGGATGTTTTAATCTTTTTATACCAGGTGTTTCACAATTGTTATATTGAATATTTTAAAATGTTTATACAGACTATTTCAATAATGTTATACAGTGTTTTAAAGAGTTGTTTTAAAGTTGTTATACAAGGTGTGTCAAAGTTTGCAAATTTTGCAGGGTGTTTCAATCTTATTATTCGGGACCTTTTAAAATGTTTCTAGAAAATTTTTCGAATTGTTTATACAGAGTGTTTCAAACTTTGTATACTGAAATTTTTGAAATGTATATATATGTAAGGTGTTTCAAAATGTTTATTCAGGGTCTTACAAAATTATTACACATATTGGTTTAAAACGGTTGTACGGGTTTTTCCTGTGTACTATCTAGATGTTGCGTGCACGTTAAATAACCCAATAATTCAGGTTGGAATTCCTGAATTAGTGACAAAATTTCCATGTGTTTAATCTCCGGTGTCAGTCGGTGATTAGTTTCAAATGAAACAAAAAGACGTTAAATTAGTTAAAATAATAAATAAAAGTAAAAGAAACATAACCCGCAATCATTCATGTGTCAAAGTAACTTCTATGGAAATAATAAATAAAATAGTTACTTTATGTGTATAATATTGAATACCACACACCTGCAAACATAAACATGTAACATGTAAAATTCCAACTTTTTTGGGAAAAGACACCGGTTGTCTACTATATCGTTCTTCCTACACGAATTTGCAAAGATTATGAATTAGTTATGAATGGGTTCACAATTATTTGGTTCGGGTCCCCAGAAAATCGAATCAATTTAAAACGAGTTCCAATTCCACTCTCAATAAGAATGTAAACTTTTGGTACCTGCTCACGGACAAGAACCGACTCGTCCCGAACTAGCATCGAACGCAACTAGTTCCCGAACAGTCGGCAGTTGTGTAGCAACAACGAACTGTTAAACTAATCAAAGTGAGTGGTTATACGAACTTTTAGTCCGAGTTGTGCTAGAACATAAAACTCCACTCTCGAACTGGTTTGGAACCTGTTCGATGCTTGTTGGAACAAAGCTTATGTTGTCATAAAAATTTTCATTTTCCATCCAGCTTTTAGGCAAACAAATGATAATTTTGTGAATATTTTTGCGGAATAATTTTTTTACATATCCTTAAATTGAAGTTCAAAAAAACTAAATCTAGTTATTTATTATTAAATTTTTACAAAACTGCTTCGTTGGGAAGCTGTAATTAATATCACAAACAGAAATAAATTATCTTTATTTGTTTTTTCGAAAAGCTGGATCAAAATTTAACGCAATTTTCGCATTTAAAATATATTTACATATTATAAAAGTGTGAATGGTCCAAGATTACCATTGCTAAATTTCGGATATAATTTTTCGTACATTAAAAACTAAAAAAAACCATTAAATATTATGCTGAGCACAGGTTTTATTAAAATACAAAAAATACATACATTTCATTTCGATGATAATAAAATAGTTTTAACCAATATACATAATAATAATAAAACATATATGCTATGTATATTAAAAAAAAATAATAATAACCTTAACTCAAATTCGAGTAATATCGCATTATAAATAAAAAAACGAAAGTAAAAAGCCATTTATTTTTTAATTAGTATTTAATTAATAACAGTCTCAAATAAGTTTTCTTCTTTTTAACACCAATAGTTTTATTCAAAAGTAACATTAACTCATCACGTTTAGCACTTATGTACTTCCATATTTATACTGATATTCCATGAAATAAATTTTATTTGGGCAGCATTATTATTGTTACTTTTTCTTTATATTTACAATTTTATTTACAATCGTATTATTAATAAATTGACTAGTTATTTACATTCGAGCCGTGCAACTCAATGAAAGACACAAGTTCGTCTGGCACTTGACCTTTATAGGATAATTTATGGCATTTCACTGCCATCGCTGCCATACATTTGAGACTCAATTTTGATTGTGTTTTCAGTATGATTTCAGCAACGCCTAAAATTAGATTTCTTTTATAAATGTTTATTAATTGCATTGTATTTCTTTACCTGTAGCTGATGAATCTAAGGGAGTCTCTCCTCTATTATTTACACAATCAATATGTGCCCCTGCTTCTGTTAGCTTCAAAATAATTGTATGCAATGTCATGAAATCGGATATGGGTTTATGGTAGTTGACGATAACATGTAGAGGCGTGTTTCGTTCCATGTCCATTGCATTAACATCAGCACCGCATTGTATAAGCAAACAAGCTGTGTCTGCACAAGGAAATCTAAAATAATAATTATATTAGTTTCAAAGCATCAAAATGTTTCACTATTATTTATATCAAAATAATTGCACGGATAGATGGGCTACTAAAATTAAACTTTCGTAACACTGGTAAAACACCTTTTGGCATGTTTTAATTAAATGACCTAACAGTTTTGACCTTAGTCAATAATAGTTAACAATCATTTTTTTAATCATAATTTTCTCAGTTACTGTCAACTCACTTGCAAATGTCATTTATGTGAAAATCATCAACCGGTGTTTCAGCATTGCATGCTAAATGCAATAAAGTTTGTCCATCACGATGCTTCAGTTGCATTCGATTCAATTTGAACACCATTTTGCTTATATGAAATTCTTGCTCCTTTGTACAATCCGTTTTTGTTAAAAGTCTAGTAAATATTGTGATTAAGTACAATGTCGTTGTAATATTGCTTTCCATTTCGTCCTAAAATAGAAAAAAATAATAAATTAGATCATAATTTTATTGTAATTATAAAGTAAATATTTACTTTTCTTTCACGCTCATGTTAATGAAGAAATATTTATAGACAAATTTTTATACAATTTTTATAAGGACTGACTAACTATTATTGAAATAAAACATATAAGGGTGTGGTAGAACGCCTGTTACTATGAAAATGGAAGTGATGGCAAAACAAGTAAAAAGTCGGCTCAATTATCCAAGACTCAGCGGTTCCCCTTCTCTGCGCACTAGAAATATAATCGCAGCAGGGTAGTAACAATATGGAGCACAAAAATGCAACGCTTCCTGTGAAAAATGGATTTCAACCAGGCATCCGACAAAACCTGCCCCCCTTTTTTATTTATTTTATTCTCTTTAACATGTTGACTGTGTCGATAACAAATGTTTTCTACTCCGTGGTGTGTTATCGCTCTCCGGAGACCGATACTCAACTTTTGGTGTATGTGGTGACAGTCTCCAAAGACCAATAAACCCATAAACAAATCACAAAAACTTTGGCAAAATATTCTGCGCATGGAATGAATGTCTCCCATTGGTCTCTAGAGACCATGTTAATTTTGATACATGCTTTGCTGTTTTTAATCTTTGATCTAAACATTAACATATAAAACTATAAAATCGACCAAGACAATCATTTATATGTTAGCTTAGGTAATTTATTTATTACGACTTCGTAGCAAAATAGATAAAAAATTGATTAATTTACCGTAATACTATCTGGATCATCCTTAAGTCCTGGATTCAAAATCTTCTCTTGATTCCTCTCCAATTCTACAATAACAGATGATAGCACCTCGACAACATGATCATACATGACTTCCACCCCGACGTGTAGCATCTGCGAGAAAACCTGCGCAAATCTCAATAAATCCTTCACCACCGTTATGTTATTCATCTGCCGTAAATATATTGCATGTAACCACAGTTCTATGCACCTATCGAACCGAGCATTATCGGCAAAAACAGCACCCCTAAAAATAATAGGATGCGGAAGTTCTGGATTTTTCATGCCTAATATCCGCTCCCTTATTGTCAACGACTCCATATGCAATGCATTCGCATTATGCCTTATTGCTTCTAATTCCTGTAACGTTTGACATTCCACCCAATGCTCGTAAGCCGGAATCGTTTTCCCCGCTTGTTTTCGTATCACATTATCTAAATCGCTGTATCTGAGTTCCATCGTTTTATGTAAATATTTATATGCTTTTTCTAAACAATAATTATCTTTGTCGTTGGCATAGGAAGCACCAAGTAATTCGAGAGCTTCAATTTTATCCTCTTTGCTTATTTCCGATCGTTCGACGAGGTATTCAACCACATCTTTTCTTGTTCTTTCCGCAGCCGCTTTTAGTGGTGTCATCCCGACGTCATTGGAGCTACACACTTCTGCGTTGTATTTCAAAAGTTCTTTTACTATTTCCGTGTGTCCACATTCAGATGCAAAGTGTAATGCAGTTGCACCACATAAAGCTTTCTCATTTGGATTTGCTTTGTTTTCTAATAGAAAACTAACCTGAAATTAACATTTTGAATTATCAATCAATAAGAACTAAACCCTAGTGGCAGATTTTATTTTGTATTTATTTGTATAAATATATAGATTAAATTATCGATATGTTTCTAAATATTTCAGAAGAATAATTTTACAAAATATTAATAATTTTATAAAAAATAATCTAGACCAATAGTCAATACTATAGTATTTATACATATTTTTCTAAAAATCCCGAGACGCAATTTAAAAATTTATAAAGATGTCTGCAATAAAATTGTATTAATATAGAATATTAAACCAAAAGATAAAGATAAATTACAAAAGTTCACTTCTTATGCTTTGCAGTACTTAGAGGTTTCATATTTATGACGTTCTCAAGCATTAACGGTGTAATTTATTGATTGGCTGCATTAAATAAATACAGCATGTAAGTCAAACTGACGGATACAATTTGACGTTTTCATTACATAGTCAACGTTATAATTTTATTAAAACTTTTGCTACATTGTCAAGCGTATTTTTAATTTGGATTTGATTAGAAAGTAATTTGCATATTTTTTTCATATTTCTTATTATTAATTTTCAATAAATTTCATAACTTTTATTATACTAAAAAAAGAAACATATTGATAACATAATATAGTCAATTAAAACAATATTTGTATTGACAAAATTAAAACTTTGGGAACCTCGTGATACCAATGAGGAATTTCTCAACATTTTGGAATTAAAATATCACTTTTCTTTTATCACAATTTACAAAGTTACCTGGTGTTAGTCCAGCAATTAAACCTCACCCAGCATAAACTAGACACATAATCAATTTTAAAAAAATCACTAATAAATGTTTATTAAAATTCTAAAAACTTTAATTTACTTAATAAGTAAAGAACAAAAAGCCTCCATAACCGTTTTATTTGTCAAATCTGACACAAAACACTAACCATGATAACAGATTAATTAAGCAAATGTGAGAAAATATTATAATTTCATCCATCTTTATTCATCACTTTCGAATTGTATACGTTTATCTTCTAATACATTACCAAAACTTTATTCCGTTTTAACATGGAAAACTAACACAGAACGTGAATCTTGGATTGACTGGTACATAATACAAATTTTTATATATTCTTAATGTCGCACGTTATTTTTTACACATTATGTTAACATAAATTTTTCATACACAATAGCACCAATCATTTTAATTTATTTTTATTGAATTAAAATATTTCAATTTTTTTTTCTTTATCCCTTCGGTTTTATCCTTATTCCTTCGGTTTTAGTAAATTAAATTTTTGTTTATTTTCTTGTTTTCATCTATTTTTTTATTTTTCCCTTATCATTTACTTTATTCTTTCACTGCATTAACTCAATGTTCCTATCTGGTGATAATTAAAAAGTAATTTAAGTTTAAATTTAGTACAACAATTGCACATGGCAATTTATATTAGAAATTTAATATTAACTCCGACATTTCTTTCAGACATGTAAGTTTATAAAATAAATACACGAGGAATTGCATTCAATCGTTGTATCAGTGAATAAGAAATTTCAAATATCCGAGTTGTATACAAACACGTGTTTTTTAGTGCATATTTAGTCGCACTAATCTAAGAAATTAGAACAGGTTCTATTTTCTTGCATGAGAATTGACTAAAGCCGGCATGTGCAATTATTGTACTAAATTTAGTGCTAACATCAGTTATATGCTGTTTTAAATATTTTATTTCAGTCCGGTTTCGCTGTGTTTGACATGAAAATTATGTGTGTGAAATATAAAAATTTTATGTTCTTTACCCATGCAGTATCGAACAATTTTGTGCATATACAAGTATGCTGATTATTAATATAATTAATTATGAAATTTTTTTACAATTTATATATTGCATGTATGACACTGTAAAATTTCTTATCAAATTTTGTATAGTTTTTGAAATAAGTCATGTCATTGGTTGAAACTCGTATTTCAAAAACTACAAGACTTGATACAAGAAATTGTACAAACATAACAACAAAGTTCTTTTCTTGATTTCACTCTTTCGTTCTTTCTCCGTACGGTTCTGTTTTGTGCAAATTTTTTATATGAACATTTGCCGGTGAATGCAAAATTGTCCTGCTATGAAAGTTGTCCGTTAGTGGAAATTTCACTGTACATTTTTTTGTGTACTTCTTAAACAATAAGCAAATAATATTAACAATCAATAACAATGACCATCAAAAATGGTTCATTCATTTTTTTTTTAACCCAACTTATAATACATACCACATCAAGATGTCCTTTATAAGCTGCAATCATGAGACAAGTATTATTATACTTGTTGGCAATATGAATATCTGCATAATGTTCAGTCAAATATTTAACAATATCCAAACGTCCATCAAAACATGCAGCTCTTAACGGGGTGGAATTTGTCCTCGTCGGATGATTAACATCAGCACCGGCTTTGACTAGGGTTTTAACCACACTCAAATGCCCTACAAATTATAAGGTATTTTAAAATATTTTTACCATAATAATAAAAAATTTATCTACCTCCTCCTGCCGCACACCACAAAGCGCTGGCTCCTTCTATAACGTATCCATCAAATTTAACCGTCCCTTCTTTTTCTAGCTCGACTTGGAAATTCGATACAATGATCTTTACTACAAGATTGTGACCTTGCCGTGCGGCTACAATCAGGGGCGTGCATTGCTGACCGTCTTCCTCTATGAAACTCTTAAATATAAACTGTAATTAGCTTTTAATTATCATTAAAACTAAAATCACATTATATTTATGTTTATTACCATAATTTCTCCAAAATAAAAACTGTTTAGTTGACAGAAATTAATTTCTAGAGTAAAGCTACTGCACACTGCGACTAAACTCTTATAATTCTATTTCCTAGTAACAACAACTTACACGATTGATAAGTTATTGAGTTTAGTCACCGTGTTTAATCACAATAGGCTGTAACTCAAAACAGATACAGTAGGCTGAATCATCTCATGATTCATGGCCAATTTGATAAAACCTTAGATATACTACCACTATCCACTGAATTATATAGAACTGGAGCGCGCTTTCCATACTTTAAAAACGGTCCGGCTTGTTAGAAAGAGCATGCGGTGCACGAGAACCCATTACTCATTACATAAAATGTGCAAAACTCGTAGCATTTTTATTTTACGTTATTTATTAAAAAAGTAGTAGTGTTGCATCCTACATCAGAATGAGATTTTGACAGGTATCTCTGTCTAACACTGAAGCTCATTATTTTTACGCCAGCGTCGCTTATGATATCATTCTGGTTAAATATAATTCAGTGCTATTATCAAGCTGAACAATATATGAAAATGAAAAAACTAACAGTCGATCTTCCGTTATTCACCAAATTACATAATTTAAAAAATTCTCAATACCATTAATTATTATATTTACATACCACATTTTTATTGACTTTCTTTCTTTAAAAATCAAAAATATAGATAGGAAGAAAAAAAATTATAAACTTTATACCAGAAGAATTATTGTTTTCAGTTTATTATTCTTGAAAATTAGGTTTTATCTAATTCTAGTAATTCTATTATCAAAATGTGGAAAGGCCATCAAATTTATGATTCTTACATTCCATTATCTAAATGGAATATTAAGTCGTAACTATCGTTGATACGTATATTATATAAGAATTTTACTGTTAGAATTACACTTTTGTAATTTTTGCATGATGACAATTTATTTTTAGCAACAAATTACAATATTACAATTATTAATACTAGACATTGTTTGAAGCTTATTTTCAATACCGATCGTAATATAAATATTGCTTAATCCTATTGAATATATTTACTTACCATTGGCAACATTTTCATCAAATCAAAATAATGAAATAATCCGCATTGCTGCTAATTTGATCCATGACATTGGAAACAGAATTAATATAGAAAATTATTAATAACTGGCATTGATAACAAATGAATTTCACCCCACATACATGTTTTATACCATTTATTAATGTAAGGTTATAATTAATTGTTGCTTTTTGAGATTGCAATTGTTTTAGTCAAAATAAAGCAATAAATATTTTTTAAGAAGTTACAACAAAGAATAAATAAGTCAGGTCATTGTTATGAGAACAAAGGGAGATAACATTTATGCCATTTTCATTTCATTGTAATCCCTATCTATTTACCTCGTTTAAAAGCTGATTAGCCTCCGATATTGTTATATTATCTGTTAATAAGATATACAGGGCAATATGCATTCCATCTTTGGCAGCATAATAGATACGGTTTTTGAGTGATTCACGGGATTCTATCATCTTGTAACGCACCAGCACGCATTATTCGTGTTTCTATTTTCACACTCTGTTATTATACTATGTGCCACCACGTTCCTGTGTCTGTTCCCGAATTTTCCTGACGCAAAAAATACGGGATGCGAACATATGATCTGAAGGAAATTTGCATAAGTCACGACACGTGACCGTCGGAGCGCGCGAATTTTGAAAACTTTCTGCATTCTCAACAATCTATCAACGATTTCCTTGTTAGATAACAGAATTAATATTTTATATCCCATTTATTTATAACAGGAAAATAATTTTGTATCTTCAAAGTAATTAAAATTTAAAATTCATTCTTTTTAAAATGTTCAGTACCGTATCTAGGAGGGGCAGTCATAAAAAAATTATCATTTTAATTGAGTCGTAAATAATTTGTTTCAATACTCTTATTACAAACTGGTTTTAAATTAGTATATTTAGATTTATTTCTTTTTTTAATTCTCTTTGTGTTGCTTAAAAAATTAATCAGTCAAAAGATAGACGTGGGTTCACACAATTTGCTCAACAGCCGGTTTGCAGAGATGCGTGAAGTTTTGAATTTCGATTTTTTTTCGGTGCGCCGTTTGTACGTCAGGGATATTCGGTGATGAAATTTTTATTTTCATTTAAAGAAATATTATTTTAACATTAAATGCAATTCATAATTTTAATGATCAATAAAACAGTTTAAGTAGGGTTGCCAGATTTAAAAACGCAGATTTAAAAACGCTCTTACTGGACATTCTAAGAAGTTTTATGATTGGCAAAAGTAATATTGATAATATTTTACTTTCAAAACGAGGAGATGACTGCCGAGAGTGTCACGTTGTTGGGTCAGTTAAACCTGTTACCTGGCCTAAAATGTAATATACTTTATTAGTTTATTTAGTAATTTTTATTATTCATTTACAAGATCCTAACTTGAAATGTTTACTACTGCTCAGAGGAGGAGTAAAAAGTGCATGTTGCGAGCACACAAACGAACCAAATGCGGACTACATAGAGCAAGTTAGTGCATACAAACAAACACCGGAACAGTCCTGAACACACAAACAAATAGAACTAACATGTTCACAATGTTTACTAGTTGCGAACAAGTAAAATGGTTGTTAAATCAATTTAACACCGTCTCAAAAAAATAACACCTAGCAACCAGTTCCAGTTTTAATAACTAGCATTTACAAATAACACATAAAATATATTAATATAAAGCAATCGGGAAATTTAGTAAATTATAATAATGATAACACAGTTATAAAACTTATATTTTTTGTTGATTTTATGAATGTAGGACATTTAAGTTTAAATGTAAGACGTAGGACGCTTGGCAACCCTAATTTTAAGTGATGTTTTCTTTAATTGGGTGGGCTTTATATTGCCCTCGGATTTTAAGATTAACGCCTTAAAACCGCTTAGTAATATTTAATTAATAAATATATTAATAAGTTAAGGGTTGATTAAAATTTTAACATAAAAACAATACAAATTATTTAATTTAATTTAATTTAATTAACAAAAAATAATAATACCTTCAAAGTAACATCGCAGCCAGCAGAGACACGTTATATTCACGTCATTTTTTGTGATATTTGTGAATATAACGTCAGATGACCAATAGATGACGCCTAATAGACGTCATTTTTAGTCTAACAAATAGGTTTTTTACATCATTTTTAAGACATATTTCCGAGGTCATATTGACGTACGTTTTAAATGGAACTACCTCAAACAACGCTCCTATTTTTTTTTTTTTTTCGTATTTGGGGTCGGATGGCTGTTTTCGCCTTTCTGCACTGCGACCTACGTAGGTCTATTGTGCACTACCCTGCTGTTATTCTACCAGGAATTTCACTTCTCGGGAGAAGTGTAGAATTTCCTGTAGAGGCCTATTTCTCA
>JARJEC010030345.1:0-20869 GCA_030264575.1 Tachinus sp. AB-2021
TTGACCGTGCATAAATAACGTTGCTTAATTTAAGCAAATATCTACAATCGGTTGTATTGAATATGCGACTCCATACATTTTTTCAAATTTATTTGAAAAAATTATAATTAAAAAATTTTGTTTTGTTGGATGTTTCAAGAAAATGATTTTTTATAAGACAAATATATTATTAATGAAAAAATTTCAATATTTAAAAAAAAAAAAAAATTTAATAATTTATTTTGCAAAACCAAACAATAAATTAATTAAACCGAGAACCAAACTGCTTATTAATGTGGTTTGAGCTATTGATACAAACTAGACTCAATTATATTTATTATTATCAGATATATATATATATATATATATATATATATATATATATATATATATATTATAATTATTATTGCTATTTCTATTGATAAAATACTATTATTTAACACGTTTCTCTTATTTGATAATTGCTATGAATATATTTCTTAATTAATATCATAATGTAATAAAATTGCAAAATAGTTCAAAACTAGAATCATGAAGTCATATTTTATTATCCACATAACAAATCCATATACGTGAATTAAGAAATGTTTTCACCGACATTGCCGGTAAGTCGACCCAGGCCTTGGTAGCCTTCGTAGAGGGTGCTGGGGAAAGTGCACCGGTCCCCACCTGCAGCACCGTCCCCGTAATTCAAATATCATGGCTATATATTATAGCAAATCTTCATTGGCACAATAAGTAAAAAGTTTTTCTTCTGCGAAGAACTACAACAAATTCCTTGGTCCCGTGGCGCCAATCCAATATGAGGGTCCACAGGAACCTAGTGGTTAGTGATTAATTAAGTGCTTTTATCAAATGGACTATATTAGTGAGCGATTGTGGGCTGTGCTTAAATTTTAAACGATTAATGTTGATTTGCTTTATTTCATTTATAATAGTATTAAAAGAATTAGATTCATATTTGTAAAATTAATTTTAATTTATTTGTTTTCAAATTTATTTACTTAGACGTAATTTTTTTTTAATACAAACATTAAAAACTTAAAAGTACCTGCTTATCTTAATACTAATTGAATTTTCTATAATTGGCCTTTTGCACCAATATTAATTAATTGAATAAATTTTAAATGATGGTCTTGAATTTCTAAAACTAATTATTATAATTGGCTGGGAAATTGAAAAAAAAATAAGTTCCTTGCATAGAAAGTTATTTTTTATAAATTTGTGGTAGCTTATTGAAAATGATTCAATACTCAATAATTAAAATAAAATATAATTAATTCAACAAAATATATGTAGTTTCCAATAATTAAAATTGCATTTATTGATGCTTTATATCAATGTTAAAAATATGTCATGATTTCTTTATAATAACTAGTAATTGCATTGCGTTTTTATTTCTAAAAATGTTCATTCACATTGTTTATAAATAAATATTATGCCACTTTGTGTCCCCATTTAAGCATTTCTCGCGAGCAGAGAAAGCAAATGATAATATTGAACTTGACTCTTTGGAATGTTTTTTCGCACGCTTAAACTCGGCTCCCATCAGTGGACCCTGAAATTGTTCATTAATATTTTATTGTGTTCACGACAGTGGAACTGTGAAACATGCAATTACACGATTGCACTAATTGTTTCATTTTTATATTTGCATAGATACTTTTGGGGGTACTTCTACATACTTCGCTAGTTCTCTGTAAAGCAGTCGAGCCGGTTAAAGCAGAAGATAGTATCAAGCCGCAACCGTAAGTTACCGATCTATATAATTATTTTATTTAATTGTAATTTGTTTATTTAGTATAGCACAAAAACGCATAGGGTATGATTATAACCCACCAGTAGAAGAGGTACATGTAGATGATAATCACCACCATATAGATCACCACGACGATCATATTGACCACGGACATCACGACGATCATATCGACCACGGACATCACGAAGAGCATCACGTTCATCATGATCATCACGATGATCACCACGATCATCATGATCATCACCACGATCCAGGATTTTGGAAAAAAAAAGTAACATGGAAAAAAGGTTGGAAAAAAATTTGGAAACCGGGAAAAAAACAAATTTGGAAACCGTCATGGAAAAAATATTATAAACCAATTTGGATACCTATTGAAGTACCAGGATGGAAGGAAATTCAAGTACCGGACTGGAAGAAAATATGGAAACCAGTTTGGAAAGAAATTAAAGTTCCAGCTTGGAAAGAAATCCAAGTGCCGGATTGGAAAAAAATATGGAAGCCAGTATGGAAGCCTATTCAAGTGCCAGCATGGAAAGAAATTCAAGTTCCTCTTTGGAAAAAGATTTGGAAACCCGTTTGGAAAGTAATTGAGGTGCCTGCGTGGAAAGAAATTCAAGTACCAGCTTGGAAACAGATTTGGATTCCAGAATGGGTTAAAGTTGGAATTCCCGGTGAACATTATTTAGGAAAAGATCATCACGGAAATGAATACACAGCACATGACGTATGGAAGAAGAAATTAGTATGGAAACCTTCTTGGAAAAAATATTGGAAGCCAGCAAAGAAACAAATTTGGGTACCAGAAAAGAAATTAGAATGGAAAGAAGCTTGGAAACAGGAATGGAAAACAGAAAAGAAACAAATTTGGGTAACTGACAAGAAATTGGAATGGAAGGAAGCGTGGAAACAAATATGGAGAACGGAAAAGAAACAGATTTGGGTATCAGACAAAAAATTGGAATGGAAAGAAGCATGGAAACAAATTTGGAGGACAGAGAAAAAACAAATATGGGTTCCTGACAAAAAATTAGAATGGAAAGAAGCCTGGAAGCAAATTTGGATACCTGATTGGAAACAAATATGGGTACCAGGATGGAAAGAGATTTGGAAACCAGTAATAATCCAAGAGTGGTTCCCTACACCCGATCATCATGATGACCATCATCATCATGAATCACATGGATGGGATAGAAAAGACCAAGCTAAAAGTAAACCGTTAGTTACCGTATCATCAAATGCGATTTCTAAAAGAAATACACAAGAACAAGTACAAACCAGTATTCAACAAACATCCCAAAGTCAAAACAAAGAACCAAAAAGCAGTTGGCAGTTTCCAACGTCATAGTGTTTAAAACGTTTTTTCTAATCCTTTGTATATAATTTTTTACCTACTAATATTTAATGCATGATATACAACCGACTGACTCAATTTATTATAATTAAGATTGTTGTGTATGTGTTATTTGTTTTATGTTGTTATATATTTTTATTTAAATAAACAAAATAATTTTAAAAATATTTTCAATACTTCATTGCTGTATTATACATTTACTCCAAACGTAATATATACAACTTAATTAATTTACTGTTTACAATAAAAACAATAAAAGAAATTCACTTTCCAAAAATTTATTGCCAGTAAACATCAGTAAATTATGCAATTTAGTGCAAAACTGTCAGATGTTTTAAATTAAATAATTCTATATGGCACACGGTGAAAGCACTTGTATGTGTACGAAAAAAATTATCTCGTAGGCGATAATTTTACTAGAAGAAAACCGGAATGCCGTTTTTCCCCATTATGAAACCGTTCAATGATTAATCTTCACTTTCACTAATGCTCCGGAATATATACACCAAACTTAATGAATGATGTCACTTAGATAGAGCGGAGAAAATATTATTCAATATTTTGCTCACATACGATAAAGTGAAAGGGGTATTTTTGTCTATAATAATAAATCACACATAATTTATCAGTATTGTATATAAATACTTTTTAATTATTATGTTTAATGAAGCAATTATTAAAAAGTGTTTAGTTTATTAATTTCTGTAATATATTTGCAAAAAAAACATTGGTTTAACAATTTTATTATTTTTAATCAACTATCAAAAAGTAACTTATAAAAAAGTTATTAAAAAGTTTAGTAATATGCCGACAATTCCAATAAAATATTATTTTAGAAATACTTCTTTTAATTTATTGTTTCTAGGCCATACATATTTTGAGTATTTTTTATGAAATTCAAAAGAGAATAATATTAAAACAAAAACAAAATATATGTAATAAACTACAATTTTAGTATATAGAGTCTTAAAAATAAATAAATAATAAAAGATATTTCCAGAACAAATAACTTTAATTCTAAACTTATTTTTTTATAAAAATATTATATTTTTAGATAGATCCAATTGATTATATTTGCAGCAACAATTTGGAATAATCATTTTATCAATTTACTTTAAATATTTTGTAAAATGTAAATGGACAGAACAACAATAAAAAATTCAAAATGTCAAGAAACTGTGCAAAATTGCAACAATGTTATTGAAGAATATGTATAAATATAAAAATATGTTTTGTGATCTGAATGACACGAGTAGTAGATACATTTTTATTTTTATATTACATACAAATATACATTACATTTACCTGCACTATAACATAAAAAAGGCTATCTACCGTGGCAAATGTTTATTTGTTTAAAAAAATATAGATAGTAGATGGTAGATTGTAGAGAAAATAAAAATGGGGAAAGCGTCAATGCCGTTTGTCAATTGTAAAGTTTTTAGACTTAATTATAGAGAGAAAAAAATCGTTCTAGAATAGGTTTGGGAAAATGTTTATGTTTTGCGTTACTAATAAGTTTTGTGTAATAGCCAGCTTAAATATTATTTCTATATTGCTAAATTTTTTGCTTGGTTTTTTATGTCAATTGGCAAATTGGTTTATAGTGGGTAGCAGTTTTCATATTTATGTTTGTTTTTGTAGGTTAAGGAGCGAAAGTATTTGGTTTGGGTTATACATTTTTTAATATATTGAGAATGTTTTGATTCTGTTGGTTAAGGACCAGGTAAGTTATGTTAGGTTAGATAATACTTAAAAACTTTATATTAGCCATCATTGGATGGCTAATCCAATGATGGCTAATATAAAGTTTTTAACTATCATCTGAAATGTATGGTATATAAAATGGAGGGATTAAATGATTAGCTTGAGTTAATCATGTTGTAGCAGAAAATTATATAAAGTAGAAGAAAGAGGGGAGAAACTTGTAAATACCTTGCTTGGAACAAATGATACTGTGGAGAATTTTGTTGATTCTAACTTTTAGTTGTTCATTTTAATATTTTATTTTATTAGATAGGGGAGAAGGGACTTTGGATGCAAGTTTGAAGAAGAGAGCTATTATTCAGACTGAATCAAAAGTTTATTTATATCGAGAACCACATTGAACGCTTTATAGATGGGTTGATGTCAAAATACATAATGGTGGATTTATTTGGGGAGAAACCAAGTTGGTGCATAGGGATAATAGAAAGTACAAAGTATAACAGTTTTTGCTTTATGTGGGATTCAAGCATTTTACTTATTACGGAGAACAGAATATAAATGTCGAATAGTCATTTACATTCTAAAAAAATACTCAAATACCAATTGTCCAGCCAATTACAAACCAATCCCAGTCTGTAATTGGCTGGACAATTCGTATTTGAGTTTTTTTAGGAATGCAAATGACTAATTATATGAAGGTCGGTATTACAGTGTAGGCGTTTGAGGAGTTTTCTTGAGGTATTATCCAGGAAAGACATTTTTACCGGATTTTTGAATATAGAAGTATGTTTCTTTGGAGATTAATGTATTGTTTGGCGTCAAGCAGATATTTTAAAACTAGTTGTCATACCAGTTGTTCACTTCTATCCTCCTTTGTTCATTGTATTCTATGTTTTTCTCGAAGCTGAAGGCACAGTGTCCTGAAAATGTGTAAGTTACATGTGGGTTTTGTTCGTAGGTAATTTGACTGTCGAGATTCGTGATAGGATGAGTTTTGGTTGAGGTCTTAATCTACTCAACTGTCTGATTTTTGTCTAATAGTTATCTACTATCTATTTGTTAATAATATTGAAAACTTTTGTTTGTATGTACAATTTTTTGAAAAATCAAATTTAAAAGTGATGAAAAACTAAAAAAAGAATGTAATGTCTATAAAACTTATATAAATAACTAATTAAATATTTTTAAAATCATCCAAAACTCGTTGAAAGTAAATTAAAACAATTGCAAAACATAAACTAAAAAAAATAAAAATTATATAAACATCATTCATATTTTGAAAATCATACAAAATTTGAAAGAAAACAAAGAAAAGCTGAGAAAATTAATAAAACATATTAAAAATTATTAATAATTTGTTGAAAATCAAAATAGAATGTATGAAAACGCAAAATAAATCGATTTCTATAAAATTAATCTAAAATTTTTATTAAATTTGAAACGATAACTAAACTGTTAAAAAAACTATTAAAAATTAATTAAATATTTTGAAAATTATTCAAAATTTGTTGAAATATAAAAAAAATATTGTTCATATTATTCAAAATTTTTCAAAAAACTGTAAAAACGAGAAAGTTAATAACAATCGTTATGAAATAATTTAAACCTCATTAAAAAAGAAGAAGTCATTAAAAATTATACTTACAAAAAATAATGAAATACTTTAAAAACCATAGAAATTAATGAAAATTTCAAAAATAAATTTAAAAATAAAAAATTAATCAAACATTTTCAAATTCATGCGAAATTTGTTAAAAACTGAAGACAAAGAGACACTTTAACAGGAATTACGAAACACTAAAAAATTAATGCCAATTATATAAATCTTTATGAACACTTTAAAAATCATTCTAAATTTGGTTAAAAATTTTGGAAATCATCAGAAAATTAATAAAACTTAAAGATTGTATAAAACTACAACATTAATAGAAATTATAAAAAATAATAAAACGCTTTAAAAATCAAAGGATTAATTGTGAAAGAAAATAAATTAATAAAAACAATATAATATAATCAAACATCGTTAAAATGTCAAAATCCTTAAAAGAGTTGTAATAAAACGAGTCCATTAATAACGTTCATTGATATTATTAATATTTATAATTCTACATTTATTTTATTTGGGCAATATATAAATATAATATAATAGTATTAGTTGTATTAGTTAGCTAAAGTATCTTTAAAATATGAATTACTACTTCAAATAAATAAACTTTAGACTCCTAGAAGAATTTCTTGTATGTTGTTAAGTTTATTGAACAATAAATTTCACTTAATAAACACAATGCTTCATAATCATTTTCTCCGTTTTTTAATTTATGTTCATTATTAGACCAAGAATGTAAGTTTTTTTAAATTTTCTTTAAAAGTATACTATCCTACAAGAAAATGTATGCCATATGACTTCTGGAGTCAACTCTATCAATAGAGTAGATAAATATCATTAATTGTTTAATATTTATTTGGCAAGTATCACAAAGTAAATATGAGTACTTTTAAAATAAAGTGTCTAAGAAATCAAAAACAATCAACAAAAGGGTAAGTTGCACAAGATTTTAAGAAATCATTTGCAAACTGTATAAAATAATAATTTGCACATCCGAGCTTTTAAATGTTCCCGGGTAATGAATACAAATTAGAAGTTCTAATAGGGCATTTCCTGAATACAAATGTCTTGTGTGTATCTCCTATGTATTTGTAATAATAATTATTAAAAGAGAAATCACAAAGTGTAACACGTGACATAGATGCATCGTAACAGAAAAGAAACAATAAGAATAACTTTACATAGATAATATATAATGTATTTAGATTGATTACTATATAATTACTTTAAATTTAGTTTAGTTTAAATGATTATATGCCAATTATTATAATGCAGCAAATGTGTAGAATTATCAATTATATTGATGAAGCATGTAATTTCTTTTACGACAAAATATATACAATATTTATTAAATGTATACCTCTTATTTCAAAAATAGTAAATATCTTACAACAAAATCTTAAAAGTAAAAAATATATTAATACCAGTTTCCTGTTAGAAATTACATGCTTTATCTTAAATACTTTGCTATAAAATATAAATGTACACATCTTCAAATAAAAATTGCAACAAAAGCTGTTTTAAATAACAGCAGAATTATTATAAAGTAAACTTCAACATTTTTGAAAGCTCATTCATTTGCGTATATATAATACAGCTAGGTATTCCTGGAACAATGTTGGTACTTTATTTTCCACTTTTTCAAAATTGCAAAAAATTAATCTTAATTTAGAAATAGTGTTGAAACTTAATATTTAGGCAGACAAAATATTTATTTGAAGGGTACAACTTATTGAATATATATAGATTGAATTTGTAATCTTTTTTGCATAACGTACAGCGTAACAGTAACAACTAAAGGACGCATGGCGTACAAAAATTTTTCCTTCCTCTCCTCGCCACAATTTATGTAAATCCTATAATTTTCAATTTTTAATAAAAAATTATGAATTTATCAATTATTGACATTAATGACAATTAACATATGGATTAAATTAAATCTCAAATATGAGTGTAAACAAATTGTTACCAACATAATATATGTTATCGACATATTTAATACATATTTGCAGAATTTTAACATATATTTTAAAATAATTAGCAAATGTGTATCCTCAATTGAATTTATTGCATTTCTTTATTCAAACTAATACTAAAAAATGAGTTTAACGTCCCGTTTTACATTAAACATGAATTTAATTGCGATTTTTGAATAAAATTGCTCATATCTTTTCACTAACTTAACTAATCTTAACCATCACAACTAGAGCTGATTTGAAAAGTATTTAGTACAATTCGAGACTTTAGTTTCTAAAGTTTTTGAATTTTGCGTGACACATACACAGAGACATTTTTCTAAAAACCATCTAGATCAACTCGGGGGGCCTCAAAATGGATGTTTCCGTTGAAATCTCGATGTTAAAATAAGGTGGGACCTATACTTTTTTTAGGAAGGAAAGTAAGAACTAAAGTAAATAGTTCTGATATCAAGACTTCGCAAAATTTACTTTTACGTTATTAACTCAATACTCAATACAAAATACTGTGTCCTCTTGCTCCAATTACTGCTTAACAACGTTTTGGTACGCATTTTATAAGCTTGCTAATCAAATTCTGCAGGATACGCTGCTATTCATCTACCACTGATTGTTCCAGCTGAGCTAACATTTCTAGAAGGTTTGAATGAGTGTGAATAGTCTTTTGTAACTATCCCAGATGTGATTGAGCATATGGACAAACATGTTCATGTCATTAATGTATTGTTATGCATTAAGAGCACCATTTCAAATTTTAAATATTAACAACTAACAAAAAGTATTTAAAAAAATGTGTATACATTTAGAATATTTATAATTATTAAATAATTACAATGCCATTACTACATGGAATTATAATCATTTAATAATTATAAATATTCTAATTTGATTTTAGTCTCTATATGTGGTGGGCCACATAAAGCGTTACAAATTTTTATCTAAAAACTTAGAAAAAAAAATTAACAAAAAATGCTTGATTTAATTGGAAACATTTCATTCTAAAATCTTTGATCTTTACTCTTATTCTTCAGAGGGTGGAACAGAGTAGCAACTTTGAAATCTTAAAAGAAACTCTAATTATTACATATTTGGATTCTACGGAAAAAATACACAACTCAACTTCCTTCTTTTTTCGCAATAGCGATATAATAGGCAAAAAAACGAAATTGAAAACGGTACGGTACTACTTTCTTAAGACTGGATGTTCCTCATTAAATCAGGTTACTTTTGTTTAAATATATATTTTTTAATCCTTAGTTTTTTTAGTAAAAAAAATGAAATGCTTTATCTGGTCCAATCTATATAGTAAATTCGATTACAAACAAAATTATTATTTTAAATAACTCGAGAAGAATTACTTTGTTAAAAATATTTTTTTAGCATTATTTTAAATTACAAAAATATAGAAACCTTTAATAGGATATTTTCTAATGATTTTAAAAATTTGAATTAAAATTAGGGTATACGAACGAAACAGCGACCGTATGTTGAGAATGGATACTGCGGCCTCGTAACATTGCATTTGCATTTTTCGATGATTTCTGACCAATTTAAGTACTTTAGCAAAAATTTGTTCATTTTTGATCATCTCTAGACCTTTTTTCAATATTTTAAAACTTTTTTAAACATTCAGTTTCGTGTTCAACACGTTGCATTTTATGGGGGGCAGGTGTTACCATCTATTCATGTACGATCTTTTATTTTTGCTACGCATTCATCAATTTCAATATTAGGGTGTCTCAAAATAATCTGACATCTAAACTGCGCGCTATTTTTGTGTGAAAATATAGAGAATTAATCTTTGACAACTGGCATGAAGAGGTATTGAGGTTTATTCAAAAAGAATTACAATATTGAGCGACGAATAGAAATTGTAAAAATTTGCTAAAAAAATGGTAACATTTTTGCAAGGCTTTTAAAGTTCACTCGTCTATTGGTTATCATAACAAACAATCGCAAAATATTGTAGTAAATTTAATTAGAAAAAAGTCAATTTTGACCGCAAAATCAGCCGTTTTTGTACCGGTTGGAATCGCATGCTTACAAGATTCAATTTACATATCAAATGCAACTAACAGACCACGTGTATTGCGGTCCCTTTGCCTATTGAATATTTTTGCATCAAAAAATCAATACTCATTGTTAAAAAAAATCATTTTCAGCGCGGAGGAATACTTTTAAACTGTCAAATGAGGAGACCAAAAGTTCACAAGTGTTTCAAAATCTTTCTATGCAGCCACCACGACTCACAATTTAATGCGGATTTTAGATTGAATAAGTAATCGAACTTTTGAAGGAAATGCGGTTACTGTGTTAATGGTGTTCGTTATCATGACATGATAACGATCTATTTATGAAATGAATTGGAGGACATGGGCTTCGAAAACATGTTCTTTCAACACAATGGCAAAACTTGCCACACTGCCGATGAAACAATGCAGTTATTGAAGATACATTTTATTGATCGTATTATTTCTTGCCGCGAGGATGTAAATTGGCTACCAAGACTGTGCAATATGATGGTGCATCCATTAAAAAATTAGTTAAAAAATATGCCAAAATGTCATTATCAATCCAGTTTTTTTGCTTCTTTTGTTTCATTCACCTCTACTTTTACCAGTTTACCGCCATGTATCCTTCTTTATATTTTCAACTACCGTCACTTCACACGCAACTTTTAATCTAGAACTTTTTGGAAAACGTTTTTTTAAAGAAATATTACTTAACTGTTTAGTTTTTCATTGTTTTTTTTTCTTACAAATTTACTACCAAGGTCTACTTTTAGTATGATTAGATAATGATCATTTCCGCGATTACCTTTGCGTATCGCTCTAATTAAACTGCTCAATCTTTTATTAGACACCATAATATTAGTTATAGGATATGTTTATGTTTAAAAAACAACAACAGAATGTCAAAATGACCGAGAATTATAAAAATATTTAGATCTAATAAACCATTATTTAAATTCAAAAGTTTTTTGTTTAAAAATAATAATAGTTCTAATAATATAACTCAACAAATAACTTTTAATAAATATTAATAATATAACAAAATATATAATGCTAATTAGGATTTGTTTGAAGCGTATAGGAGAACCAGCATGGTATAATTATACCGTACAATGTTTTCTACAATTAATGAATTATTGTGTGCTGCTTCCATGTAGGTGGTGGTGGTTTCGCGACTCCTGTTGGTACCCATTCTTTTAGTTGAGTTGGTCCCCAAACTCGTTTCCATATTGGAACGTGAATCTATAAAAATGAATATTTATTATTTATTAGGATAATCATCAAAACTATATTTTTAATAATTTTAAATAAATTTATAATTTGCGTAAGATGTGCTTTATGGTTTAAAACACTGAACAATATGTCATAAATTATTTCTGAGGTTATGTTAAATCCAAGTACAATTACTGAATCACCACTAAATATGTTGTTCGGTAGTAATAACAAGATAAAATTATAATAATCGAATATATTTCTAAATATTGGTATAAACGCTCTGTATGTAACTAATTTTAATTCTTTAATATTATAGGTTTCTTATAAACGATTTTCTAAGATACAATAATAAAACATCTTTACTAGAAATAATTATTTTGCTTTTCCAATTCATATGTGCCATTGTTAATTTTATAATTGGCATCACCTTTCTATGAGCTTTTTATTATGTTTTGTAGTAAGCAGGTATAATTTATCTGCTTTGTCATGTCCAGTTAATACATTATTATACGATTCAAGTATATGAGAAAAGGAAATGATGTACTATTTAATTAAAACATATATTATGTACCTTTTTCACAACCCAATCTTTTACCCAATATGCTTTCCATTCTGATCTTGTCTTCCAAAAGCCACCAGGACTCGGAGTTTCTTTAATTGGTAATAATGAACTGAAATATATAAATATAATATTATTAATAGCAGTAAAAGCTGAAATACCTCAGTGGATAACCTTTTCATAATCATATAGTTTTAAATATCTAAATAATGTATTGTGTAAAAGTAAATATGAATAAATACTTTTACTAATATAAATATGTTAAATAATTCAATTAAGAAAAAATTCACAATTGTATATAAATTACTGACGCTAACAGAACCGGATTCGGATCCGGTATCCAGTTAATAATTGAATTATTCGGTTCTAGTCGGATCTTGTTAATTCTCGTGTCGAATCGTTTTATTTTTATTGAATAGGTATAATAAAATTTCAAAACAACAACATACCAGTATTTATTAATAAAATCATTGAGTACGGATTATAATATTTTGTATTTCTGACTCAAAGATAAAATGTAAACGAAAAACATTATAAATAATAAAAATAATATGATTTAAAAAAATTTTAATCAAAATTTTATATTTGTAGTTTTTAAATATATAAATATATAATAATAAGAAAATTGTCTTTTGCTGAAATCTGTACTGATAAATATTTCTTTGTTTATTTTGATAGTAAATTTAAACACATCGATTAGAAAAAATAAATATATTATCTGTATAGCGGTATATTCGCTTTAACCGTTTTCATACTATTTTTACATTACTGTGTAAACAGAAATTAAAAATTTGGCAGTGGAACTGTGGATTCAATACAAGCGGAAGTAAATAAAATTTCATCACATACATGGAAAAATTGTATGGATCACACAACTATAGACGTTAAGTGAAAATTGCTCCAGAAAATGAGTTTCTTCGATAGCATAAGAATTTTCTTCCGCCCAAATATGATTATTATAAAATATTGCTTTTCTGAAAAAAAAATTATCCGTAAAAAGAATAGATTTAGTATGATGATTTAGTGATTTTTTAAGGAGCCATTCAAAAAAGTGGTGCGCACTCAAAAATCTTGTAAATGAAGTGCCTGAACTCCCTGTAGGTGGTAGGGATACAACAAATATTCTCTTAAAATTTCCTCTACTATTTTAGCCAATATTTAATACACTGAGAATTATTCGCGTAGTTTTTTTTCTGGATTCTCTTCTATCATCTGTATTGCCTTCTCAGCTTCCGTTGTTCTAACTGTACGATCTCTTTCCTCGAAGTTTAATGTTCAAAACTACTTTATTCAGAGAGACGCCGATTAATGTCTGTAAATGTTCAACTATTCGGAACAACACAATTAGGATACATTAATTGATCTATATCCCTGGCTTGTTTAGCATTACCGTCAGAAAGTCCATAAACTAAGTACATATCGGTCATCTCAAAATTCGAATAAATTTCTATCATTTACAAATATATAATATACAATTACAAATGTAAAGAACAAAACAAACTAGTTTGTCAAAATGTCAACACATAAAATAAGAATAAGAGTACATACATTAAAACAAACAACTCCGACCTTAAAACAACGAATTAAAGAAAAAAAATAATTAAACAGAAAAATGTTTAAAAAAATAATCGAAAGCAAGAAATAATGAAAATAAAGATTATAAAAACGATAACGGTGATAATTTAAAAAAAAGAGCAGCTATAGTTGTAAAACGGTCACGGATCCAGTTTTTAAAATGCTAAAGCTAAAATTTTTCCCTACTCCTATAACATAAATTAAAAATAATATGCTGTAAACTAAAATATATAGTTAATAATTGCTCAGCAATCGTTGTTTTGCACAAAATATTATACATTTATATAAAACCATTGGTTATGTTTGTAGTCACTGTGGCTGATCTATTTACTTTAAATTTTCTCAAATATATTAAAAAATAAAATCAAAATAGAGAAAATAATAAAAAAATTTAGGTCCCCAAAAAGTAAAGTAATTTAAAGTAAACATCTAGCAAAATATGAAAAATGTTGGAAAATGTTCAATAATATAAAAATTAACAAAAAGAATGTAATGCAAGAAAATTACAAAAATGTGTAAAACTTTGGAGCAAATTTAAAATAATGTTGAAAATAAGTTATGTGCTATATCAGTTAATATGTGTGTTTAATTGTAAAAAGTCAATAAAACAGAGACAATTGCAAAAAAAATTAAATATCCAGAAATTTTTACAAAATTTAAAAAATTATCTAGTAATTTTAAAAAATGTTAAAAACTTACAAAAATGTAAAAAAAAATACAAAAAAAAGATTTGCAAAAATGCAGAATATGTTCAACGAATTATGTAAAATGCCAATAAATATTGCATATTTTGGAAAATATCGTACAATGTAAAAAATAATTTATCGATAAAGAAGAAACCATCAAAAATGGCAAGAAAATTAAACTAAAATGTAAAAAATGTCAATGTGCTTGGAACATACAGTAAAAGTAAGTTCAAAGGTAAAACCTTTAATTTTATTATAATACAACTAGTATTGAGTATTGAGTCCATAATGGACGAAATCATGTTGCACTATAATGAAAAAGAAAGTTATTTCATCATCTTTTTTTAATCATCCCCATATCTCTGGAACCTACAGTCTAGGAAGAGTTCGATGTCGTACAGACAGAGTAATGATTTTATTATGTATATACATTATATTGAAAATGTCAAAGTCAGTCTCATATTATTTATTCGTTTAATTTATGCACAGATAACACTACGTTCTACGGATACACAAACCAAAGTATACAAGGAATGAACACATGTTCCCAGTCCAATTCCTTCCAATTTGCTCACAGTAGGCTCCCAACATTCTTAGCCTTTCTGCTTTTTTAAACTCAAATCACAATATTAAAGTTTTCACTTCTAAATTGTCACAAAATATTTAATAATGTATAGAAATTTGCAAGTTATACCAAGTGTTTCTCAACAAATACGCAAAAACTTGAAAAATGGTTACTAAAAAAGTATGAAATGAGTTATTATGAAAAAATTCTAATAAGATATCTATACTTTTCAACATATTTAGTAAAATTTTATGAAAAAAGTTATTTCCTCCAATATCAATGTACATTTGAGCTTGCCAAATCTATCTCCATAAACTGCTAATAGAAATACCAAACAAACTTGGTGTTTGCGCAATTTTTTATAAAAATTAAATACCAAGCAAACTTGATTTTTAAACAAATTATTTTTTTTATAAAAAATAAATACCAAAATACTTGATTTCTACAGAAATTGTTATTTATAAAAAATATATACTAACCAATTTTGATTTTTACACAAATAATTGTTATGCACATTTAAAAAATAAATAAAAAAGTAAAAATAATTTATTAGATTTTATTTAATAATTAGTCTTTAGTTGGCATTTGAAATCATTTCTCAAGTTTTTGTGAATAGGTTGTAAAACACCCTGTATAATAAATATTGGAAAATGGCTCGTATGATATTTTAAAATCTAAATAAAATATACAGAAAATTGCAAAACATCAATTTAGTTAGTTAGTTAAGATGTTGCGCAAATCAATCTGTGAAGATTATTATTGCCTAACAAAACATCAATTAAAATTGTGGGTGGTAGATGTATGCTGTTCGTGAAGTTTTCGTTTTATTAGTTTTATCTTTATCTGAAATCTTGTTGTAAAAAAGAAAATAATTGTGTTTTTCTTAATTTCTATTAAAAATCCTTAAAATAATCAAGTAAAATTAATTAAAAATGTACAATGTGCAAATTTATTGTTGTTCAATTTTCTAAAAAATAATGTTAAAAACGTTTTCATTTTACCAAATTATTATTATTATTATTCAATTGGTCTAAAAATTAATAAAAATAATTAAATTATTACTTCAAGTAATCAAAATTCCTATAATGGCAAATTGTAAAACTGTTATTCTCATAATTTTTTGCTTCAAATTAAAATGAATTATAAATTATTAACATTACATGATATTTGAATTAAAATTGTGTAACTGCATTAAAATTTATTTTTCGATTATTAACTCACCTCTTTTGGTATAACGTAGATAAACTCTGTCGTGTGGCACACAAAATAACCAAAACTGCCAATAATATCTGCAACTACAATACAAACATGACATTTTACAGTTATCGATTAACACAATATAATTGAATACATTGATAATAATATTGTTATTACCGATGATTTTCTATGGCCTTCGCGGCAAGCTACTAATCGAACTAAATTATAAATTATGTTTGCGCATCTTATAAACATATGAATGTTATATAAATATCGATTATATTTAATTTCATTAAAAATATGTGGTAAAAATAACTTCCGTCGGATTATAATTGCGTAAGTTAGAAGATCTGCAACACTTTTAATGCAAACAACTTGTTTATAATATTTGAGCATTTCCGTTACTCTCGAGAAATTTTGATACTTACATATATTTTCATTTTATTTGGTAATAATCCATACACTTGAATAAATAGCAACTCAACGGGGCAATAATATTCTACAAACTAACGTTATTATTGCTTTGTAAACTTCTTTTATATGGTATGAATTTGTTATTACAGAAAGTGCAAGATTAGGTCAATTGCAAATTAGTGATCAAAATTTGTATCATGAATACTTTCATGGTCATTGTTTTAATGCAAACTTTCGGTGCCTTTTGCGTTATTTATCAAAGGAAAATTGGATTGATTTAAAATCATTACACGCATATATTTTTGTCTGGACGAAAGGAAAATGTATAATAAATGCAAAGCATGGCATTAATAAATTAAAATAAATTTGAAGTTTTCGATTTTATAAATTCATAACTGCTATTATAACATAGTTGAATAAAACCAAATAGTTTTAGTGAAACAATGGCAAGAGCGGCAGACAGATAAATTTTTGATAAATTTATAATATTGTGATTCAACTTTAATAGCTCCATTTAATTTTAAAATTGCAATTAATTTATAAGCTATATTAATAAATAAATATACATCATATCATTTAATTTAATAGAACCAAGTATAAAATAAAATGTTTTCAGAAGATCTTCTTTTTGAATACAGTTTTCTAATTCCGTTTTTGCACACGTACTACACCCCTACCCTAAGTTATCTGTTATCTTCTCTAATAATAACTAGTTCAATATAAGATTTACTAATTGTTAATAAAAGTATGCTATATGTCGTTATTGATTAGCAGAGCGGTTCTCAATATTTTTTTATTCTTTTTTTTTACCTCACACCAAAATGTACAGTTGAACAGGTAATACAGCTAATGCGGTTGTACAATACATATTTCTTATATTGTTAATACATACTGAAATTATTTCATTTTAATTAAATAAACATTTAATTCATTTAAATTAATGCTCAAAATTTATTTAAATATTTTTTTTAGGAAAAAACCACATGGATATTAATAAGGTAAAATAACTTGTATCATAAATATGTTTTGTAAAATCTTTTATTTTATTTTATTTTTTATTTTGACACTTAATAATAGTAATAATAAAGAGGTTAACTAAAATAATAAATGGAGTATGGAGATGGTTCCAATACATAAAGGTGTAAAGGTGGATGGGGTTAAAAACTACAGGGGTAACATTGCGGTGCATGGCATATAAGATTTGTGCCACGATTTTGGACGACAAATTGAACGAAGAATTGAGTATAAAAGGGTATATTGCCAAATAATAAAGCAGGTTTTAGTAAAGGCAGTGATACCATGGACAACGTCCATAGAGGGTGTTTTTTTTTCTTCAAAAGTATCCACTCTGGATATCTCAGAAAATCGAGCCAAAAATTCTTAAACACGTTAATTGTTAGATTAAAGAGGAAATCTTCTGACATATAGTTGACATGTCTGTCAGTTTCCTCCACTCATCCAACAAACATCTTTTAAAAAGTTTAAACGGAATGACCCACTTTGTGACCCCTCGTTTGAAAGGTCTTTTTATTAGTAATTCCGCTGTGCCAATTTTAATGTTTTTTTTAAAAATATGCATTCTAAAATAATATTTTTTTTAAATAATTTGAAATATCAAAACATGTAAAAATGCTGAAACATTTTTATTTTAAAGAGATCTTTTCATATACAGTTGATAAGTCTAGAGCTTCTACCGAGACGAGAAAAATCGAAGATCGAAAATCGAGACAAGATTTTTTTTCTTCCAAAGTCAAGAACGAGATCAAGACTAGATTAAAACGAAATCTCGGCAAGATCAAAACGAGATCTCGACGAGATCTGGCATTTAAAGAAATGTATAAATAAAATTATTATTTTAACAAAATTTTAATTAATATGTTATATTATATATTATGTGTAAAATTTTAAATATTTTTTTAATCTTGTCAAGATCTTGTCAAGATTTTCTCAAGATTCAAGAACAAGATCGAGATTGATCTGTCGAGAATCTGGACGAGATCAGACAAAACCATTTTTTTATAATCTCGACGAGACGAGATCGATATGTCTGTTACTTTCCCACTCTTCTCCAATAAGCACCTTTTAAAATTTTTAAACGGAATGACCCACGTGTGACAACTTATTTGAAATATACTTTTTAAATGTTTATTTTTCATTTTTTTAGAATGTGTCTGACATATGTCAACAATATGTCAAATGATGTTCTCTTCAATATAAAAATTGATGTGTTTCTGGGTTATCAAATGTTTTTCTAATTTTCTATTAATTTGGAGGGAAACAATCGGACTACATATTTAAAAAATTGACATTAAGACCTTTCTCATGTCAACTATATGTCAAAAGACGACCACTTTAAAATAAAAATTGACATGTTTCAGGGTTTTTAAATATTTAAAAATTTTATTTCATATTATTTCAAGAAATAATTATTTCCGACTGCATATTTAAAAAACTGGCACCGTTGAATTACTGATATAAAGACCTTTCAAATGAGGTGTCACAAAGTGGTTTATCCCATTTAAAAATTTTGAAAGGTGCTTGTTGGAGAAATGGCGGAAAGTGATCAACATGTCAACTGTAAGTCAAAATATGTCCCCCTTAAAATAGAAATTGACATGTACTGGATTTTTTTTGTTTTGTCCCGATTTTTAAGGCATCCAGGGTGGTTTCTTTTAAAAAAAAACACCCTGTATACTACACCATATGGCAGAAAGAAAAACATAAAAAAAAATGGAATATTATATGCGTTTGTTCCTGGACATAAAAGCGGCTATTGATAGTGTGTACAGAGAAAAATTATGGATGCATTTAAGAGCAACAAAATAGTGAGTATTTGGTGAGAAAAATGGATTAAATATACATTGAAACATCAAATCGAGCGTGGGTGAATGGAGCAAAGAGTTTGAAAGGTTTGGGACAACAAAAGTAGTGAGACAGGGTTGCCCATTCTGTTTGCAGAGTATATTTCAGATATAGAATAGGAATTGAGCCTTAGGAACTAAAAAATGTTGCAAGAAGCGATAAATAATTTACGCCATACATTATCAACCTTATACCGGGTGCTTGTCCGCACTTGTCGCTTGCAACTTGTGTATACCCTTACGCAAACAAATGAAATTGTGGTCGAGAAAGATTGAGAGACGAGAAAAAAAAAGTCGGATGTAAAAATAAAGTGGAAATTGGAAATGAAAAGGGCCATAAATTTACCTGGTAAAAATTAGCAAGAAAATCAAATGAGGTGGTGGCTCTAGTATGAAGAATATGTTTCTATAAGATTTTAAAAAATTAAAAAAAAATATTTTACCGGTACTGTAGGTGAAACTAACTCACAGGGGTATATTAGATCTACTAATCCTAATCATAAAGTTAACGTAGTCTAAGTTATTTTTTTTTTGTCTAAACCTATAATCAATTACAAGTATGATTTGACTATTCCATATACAAGGAGAAGGCAAACTACGGCCCGCCAATGGCTTTTGTAAGGCTCGCAAACGATTATGCAAGTGAAAAATGAAAAAGTAAAGTTTATCAATAATAAATATGAAGCTATAGCATTTAGTCGCCGGACAACCAAAAATAATAATAAATATGGAGCTATACCTTTTAGCCATCGGACAACTAAAAGATCATCAATAATAAATCGCATAAATAATTCTTTGTGATCGCGACCTGCTTTCCAATTGAACTGTTTTAAGTGGCTTTTCGGTTAAAAAGTTTGGCCCCTGCTATTGAAACCAAATTTATACCTATATAATGAAATATAACGTTTAATCCAGTCACGCGAATGATAATCTAACAAATCAAAGAAGATAGATTACTTGATTTCAGTAGGGTATGCCTTCAAATCTTTTACATAAATGTTACCAAGCAATTGTCCAATATTCCCTATTTTAACTCTACAAACATCTTAGCTGTTATTTCACCTTTTACAAATTTAGGAGCTAACTTAGCAAAAATTAACGCGCCTCGCTCGAAAGTGGGTGCATGCGGCATCAACATAGCAGCAGGTCATCTGGGTAGATTATAATGATGTGCGTTTTGCTGCCCAGCTCGCTTCATACTTTAACGAACGGTTTCAAAATAATTTAGAAATACTAATAAACGCTCCGCTAAAACCTTTCTGTCTCGTATGTCCAATGGTTTGTTTTCATCTAGCGGGCCATATTGTTTGCCGGACATCAAAACCTCTCTACTAAATATTAAAAATGTAAGTATCTGGCCCATAGTTTTGTTAACGCTTGATCGGATTGCAAACTCCTATTTTTATG
>JARJEC010030357.1:0-14139 GCA_030264575.1 Tachinus sp. AB-2021
TCGTTAGAGCATAAAAAGTTGCTTCTGTGATGAACATTAAATGATCAAAGAATTTGAGGCCTTTTTCCTGCGGAGAGTCTTCAAATACATTTCAAAAATTATTGCAAAATCTTTAAAACGTTATAGTTTAGAAAGCAATGTTTTGAATTAATGGTTAAAAATTGTCTGAGCTAAGTTTGAGGACAAAACTTATTTCACTTTCATCCGTACCCAAAGCTCATTTATAATATACTTCTTAAAAATCATTTTAATATCATTGATTCATATTACATTTGTTTAAAGAAGAGATTTTAAAAAATATAATGAATAGAAAGGAACAAAAAAGTATCAAGTATCAGAAAAAAATCAACAGAAGGATATTTTAATCCGACTTGCAGATTGAGATGCTCCTCACACGTGCTAACTATTTCTGCCTTTGGGCCAAATTATTCTATTTCATTTTAAAAACGGAACCGATATGTGACAATTAAGCCATTTGATAAGACTGCATTAGTAAATAAGTTGTTACTGTGCGTCACATGCCCCCAGAGCCATGCAACCTACCTATGTGATAAAATGAACAAATTTTTGTTCAATTGTGTAGCCACACAGAACATAGCACAGGCAACGGTTAAACTAATGAAATTTAAAAAAATATGGAAAGTAGTCCAAGTTGTAATTTTGAGATTAATAAAAGTGTTGAGTACATTTACTTATAAAATTATACAAACCTATTAAATATATCGGTCATTTCCTTGATGCGATTTTCTGGTGTATGTATCACTTCATTTAAACAATCAGTCGTATTATCAATATTTTTACTAAACTGAACATTCAAACAATGTGTCATACCACCAGACCACAATTTCTTGCAGCCTAAGAACATCATTTGCATTCCACTTATAAAATCTTTACCATATAATGGTACAGCATTACATCTTGTATTATTTACCCTGGATAATATATCCAAACGTTGTTTACGATACATATCTGTATCTTCAATTTGCACATTTTTCTAAAACAAATTTATTATTGTAATGCTTGTACGACACAGTAGTTTTATGTACAAAGCTTATACATTTTTAAATCAAAAGGTTAAACTTAATAAATGAGCAGGGATGTACAAAATTTACAAGATTTGTACTGAAAAATTTTCAACTTATTTCAAATATAACTTACTTCATCTATATTATTTTGAAACTTCTCGATGTCTGAATTATGCCACCGAACATCCAAATGTTTTGACTTTGTATTTTGTTGCATATATAAATTGTCAATAAATTTTGTTCCTACAGTTCTTCGTATTGAAGAGTCATCCAAATTTTCATTAGGTAAATTTGTCTGAAGAAAAGATATATAAAAATAATTATAATTATAAACATACATTTTTAATGGATTAATTATAGCTGAAGCACAACAATATAAAAAAAATCGCCAAAGAGATGGTATTAAAAAACGAATTAAAATAATAATAAAATGTACACAATGCATTTAATGAATACAATACAAAATTTATAAGCAAATTTATCATTTAATAATAATCTTGCACTGATGTAAGAGTTTAACAACCAACAATTTATGTTACAAACAGACTTGTCAGTACATAACAAAATTTTATTAAGAAAATATAATCAGTATTTACCATTGACGACGGTGCTGCAGTTGGTAAAGAAGTCAACTGGACCTTTACTACAGCCTTTGCAATAGCAGATGGTGTTGTATTTGTAGTTGCTACGGGTTGTTTCGACAAAACCGTTAACCTTTGACCACTTGATGTCATTACTAGAAAAGAAAAAATGCATATAGATTTTTCTCAAATCAGAAACAAAGTAAATACAGCACTATTAATTTTAAATGTGGAGGCTATGATTGGGGACAAAATACTATAAAAAAGAATCGTCGAATGAAATATTTCAGCATTATATTAAGAAGCCTTCTAAATTATACACAGAAGATTCCAATTTGCTCATATTAATTATATCATTTGCATTATGTTACAACTACTTTTGACCGTTTAATTATTATAAAGCAAAATAAAATATATGCATCATGAAAGACGAATTATTTTAACTACCTGTAGTTGGTCCGGAAATTCCAATACTGTGTGTATTTATATTGCAGGTGGGTGTTAATAAAATATGCTTCCCAGTTGATGTTTGCACAAGTTGAGCATATCCCGGAACAGTAGGTTTTAATACACTTGAAAAACTTACGGTTCCAGCTCCTGATATTTGACTAGTTGAAGTTGATAGTTGTAAAGCTATAATAAATAAATTTGATTAAAAACTCACAAATACATGAAGACAAAAATGATTAATTTTAATTTTGAAATTTTAAAATAATGTATGAACTATGCTTGGGGTCAATTAACTCTGATTACAGTTTTGACCTCACCCGATAACTCAATTATTATATCCCAATTGGAACCAATCAACAATATTTAAAAATCATCAACTTTGGTCCATTGGGAGTAAAATTTAATCAACAAATAAATTTTAAAACTCACCTTTAATAGAAGTTGATTGTAATAATTTAACTTTTTGATTTGGCGGTGTTAAATCCTTATCCGTTTTTGACTTGTTCAAATTATTTTTATGTACTTTCAAACTTAATCGAGATGGTGGGCATGGAGGTAAATCAACTTCTTGCGTATCGATTTCTTCAATCAATTTCCTATTTGTACAGTACTGTCTTATTCGATAACATTGATAAGCACTGTAGTTATATTCCAATTGTAATATATTCAAATTTAATGATACCAAATCAACATCCTAAAAATTTAACTAGAAATTAGTTTACACATATTTTGAATGTTATAATAATCAATATTTAATGTAACTTCAGACAAATGCCTCAATGTAATCATATCTTAGAATGAGTTGAATGGATTCTCAAACTATCAGACATTTGTATAATCTCATCATGTGCAAATCAAAAAATCTTCATTCACTGTATCAAAAACGTAAATAACGGAATAGGTTATGTTGACATGTGTAAAGATTGCTTGAGCCATAACATATGTCTAAAATCTGTAATATCTAAATTGTAATAGACCACCTTACTATTTGCAATTAATTTTTGTAGCAGCGAGGAAAATGATAATATATTTAATTGAAAATTCAATTTAGTCCTTGCTGCCCCCCCCCTCCGCCCTTCTAAATCTAATCTCAGCGACACCAATCAACAATATAATAAATTACCTTCCAAACATCGTATCCTAATGCTGAATAAACTAATGAAGGTATATGTTCCATTATGCCCTCACAATGAAATGGTGAAATTGTAGGCCGCACTTCAAATAAATTTGGATGATTGCATACTTTACGTAATTGCATTAGTACGTTTATAACACTTAGTAAATTTCCACTGGCTAATGTTTCTTTCGTTCTAAAAAAAATTAAAGCCAATATTATACAGTATACTATTTTTAATTGTTAAATGTTTGAGCTATGATTGGGGACATATATCCTTGAAGTAACGAATTGTCCACACCCTATAACACATTTTAATATTCTTCCGTGTTATATTGCAGTAATATACAACAAAATGATTACCAAAATATAAATGGAAGGAAAATTAAGTTTTAGTTAAC
Organism: Tachinus sp. AB-2021; assembly: GCA_030264575.1. Classification (NCBI taxonomy): domain Eukaryota; kingdom Metazoa; phylum Arthropoda; class Insecta; order Coleoptera; family Staphylinidae; genus Tachinus; species Tachinus sp. AB-2021. Next base: position 3,572 of record JARJEC010030357.1, read on the forward strand.
AAAAACTGTACTCACTTTGCTCTTGACATGTAATCGTCATAAAGAAACCTTTGTCTTTTCGATAACCTGCACATTACAACATGTTCATATTTTTTGGGCATTTGTTTCTCCACTTCACATTTTAATCGTCGAAGTAAGAACGGTCGCAAAACCTGTAATTTTAATAAATTAATACAATGATATTTTTATTGGAATAGTTTTTTTTAGCAATTGAACATCAGACAAATGCCTCATTGTAATCATTGTTTAGAAAGAGTATGAATGGATTCTCAAACCATCAGAATCGGTTTATCATCATGTCAATAATATTTATGTAGTTATTTAGAATGTAATTAATTTTATAATATATATATATAAAATGAGATCATACTTTGTGAAGCCTTTTTATTATATTTTCATTATATTCAGAGTTGCCTTCGATCATTCCAGTAACTGGATTAGAAAACCACTCTTTGAATTCTCGGTGTGATTGAAACACATTTGGCATAAGAAAATGCATAAGTGACCAAAGTTCCATTAAATTATTCTGCAATGGTGTTCCAGTCAGCAACAAACGTTGCTGCGTTTGAAAATTCAAAAGCAATTGCCATCGTTGTGACTTAAAATTTTTAATATTTTGTGCTTCATCGAGAATTAAATATTTCCACTTCTTTCGTCGGAAACTTTGATGATCTTGTATGACTAGTTTATAAGATGTAATGCAAATATGGAAAGCATTTGGTTTTGTCCATCCAGTCCGTTTTAATTTCCTCTCCTTTTGTGTTCCATAATATGTAAGAATTTTGAATCCTGGACACCATTTTTTACATTCCATTTCCCAATTCAACATTACCGATGTTGGTACTATGATTAAATGTGGACCCCAATTTTCTATAAAATAATAAAAAATTAATTAGTTTTTTTCATCAATGGTATAAAAATATAATTTTTCAAACATTTAAAAATATTAATATGCCAAGGTTAGCTGGCCAGTTAGAAAAGGATGCAAAATTTGATAACGGCATATGTGAGGCATCGTGAACAGTTGAACACAAAAATATTCTTATGTTAGCAGCACTCACTATTGTTGTAGACTGAGCCTACCAGAATGAGATTTGGCGTACGAATGTATCTATCCCATCATATATATATACCTTATTTATATCGACAAAGCAAAGTGGATGTACACTTAATAGGATCGAATTATTGAATCCACTTTGCATTCGCATTCAAACAAAGATCAGCTGGATCCGGAATTTATTACAGAACAAATTGTTATTATAATGTTGTGATGCGTATAAATTTATTACTATTCTACGTAATAAAGTAAAGTTTTCATCACATTTACTATCCTTTCCTTGAAATTGTAAAGAAATTGGAATGCTTTCTTCACATTGGATCAGAAAGGGTTTAATAAAATATAATATATATAAAAAAACAATTAACATGATTAATGAGACACAGGGGATACCTGGTTGCACAAGCCATAGGAAAGGCTATTATATATATTAGACAATTGAAATTTATAGTGTGATGTTACAAAAAAATGCAATTTATTGTGATATTTGTGAGATTCACGTTCACTTCTGAAAACTTGCAAGTTTTAAACAGAAAAATATTTTTGTTATTTTGAATTAATTTGACAATTCATACAAAAGTTGATCATCAATTTATATCAACCTAACAAAAAAGTCACAAAAGAAGAAACTTGGCTATGACATCAATGTCAATTTCCATTTTCTCGGTTAGATTAAGTTTTAGTTTAGTATTTTTTTATATAATCTTAGATGTTTGATGCATTGCTTTAAAAAAAATATGTTCAAATTGTCAATTCAAATAGAAATAACTAAAAGTATATGGTTTCATTTAAAATGTGCAAGATGCGTTGTTTCTGAGATAACCAGAAACAATACAGACTTCACAAATAAATTATAATAATCAAAATTTTTGTATTTACAACTCTTTTAAAAATCATGACAAAACAAGACAAATGTTTGGCTTCATAACAGCCTTCCCTACGACTAAATTAAGAGGGTTCAATTTTTGTTTTTTTTTAATTTCTACAAATTTGAATTGTAGAAAGTAAAAAATGATTACATTTCCGGGGTTCACTTACACAATCATGAGTAATTTATATTCATATTTACCTTTTTCACATGCTAAATGAGCTAGTAATGCAATAGTTTGAATTGTTTTGCCCAAGCCCATTTCATCAGCCAAAATTCCATTTAATTTCCTCTCAAACATAGTCACAAGCCAATCTAAGCCAATATGCTGATATTCTCGCAAAGGCAATTTCAATAAAAACGGAACTGGTGTTACAACCTATAAATATAAAACTTATTAATATTCAATTAATATTAGAAATAAGATATTTTATTATATTATACATCAGACAAATGCCTCATTGTAATCACTGTTTGGAAAGAGTATGAATGGATTCTCAAACCATAAGACTTTGTAATTTTATCATCATAAATAGTTATGGCAAATAACTAATTATTAAGTTAGCGTTGCAAATGAGGTAATTTATTTCAATTTTCCATCAAACGTTACACCAATGTAACCTTATAGCATTTTTCACTGGTTATCATATGTAATATATATTGAAATACATTTTATTGTTGAATAAATATTAAGTAGTCATTTTATTATCTCCATGATTGATTATAAACTTCATTAAGAAAATTGTAATATTAAAACAAAATTTCTTTAACGGCATGTTTTGGAATTTTCTAAACAAGTGTTACTACAAACAAAAAATTGATATTTGATCAATACAAGACAATTTAAATAACTCTTAATAAAACATTTAAAGTGCACATTAATTAACCGTTTTCACACTTGTACTATTGATAACTATAATTATACTAGAAACATTTTGTAGGGAAGGTTGATTCAACATCAATCAACCATTAATAAAAAGTAATGTCTGCCTTAAATCAACTGAACTGTTTCATGGAAAATAAATGCATTTGAATCAAGTATTGTATTTGCTTGCTTCAACAACTTAATGCTTCAAAATCAAAATATTAACCCTAAGAAAGTTATAGCTGCTAAGTCAAAAACCTGATTATAAAACAAGCATGATAGTCAAAAATGCTTTATGACCATTGGTTCAATAACCTCAATAAAATTGAAGGAATGCCAATATTAAAGTAGCTTAGAAGCACAATCATTTTTAACAATGCACTACTTACACTAGTGGAAGACAAAGTGTTTCCTTTAGGTTGTATACTTTCTGCAATTGCAGCAGCATCATTGAGTGCATCATTGTTATCAGTCTTGTCTTCTCCCTCTTTTGAATCGTCAAGTAACGATTTTAAGCCCACTTCCTTTTCTTCTTCATGATTGTTCAAAGAAACATCACCATCACTTTCAGCTTCATCATCACTTTCATCTTCCTCATCCTCTGCTGTAGAGTTATAGCTAGTACTGGTAGAAGCAGTCATATTAGAATCTTCTTCCATTGGAATTGATGGTAAATTCGCATATTTCTTTTTCAGATCCTCTATGTCCATCTCTGCTTCAGTATTAAGATCATCAATTTCCTCTTTATGATCAACTGGACCTTCTGCAGATTCCTGTTCTTGTATTGTATCTTCATAATCTTCACTATCTGAATCAGCTTTAAAATCTTCATCTTTTTTTACTTTCTTAAGTTTGCTTTTGCTAGTATCTGCATTATGATGTTCTTCAGATTCCTTCTACAATAAACAAAATTGATAAAAAACCTCCAAATACAAAATTGAGGACAATTGATGGTCGTTAAATTTAATGTCAGTATGCAAACACCCAAGTAGATTATTTTAAAGGTACTTGGTTGGTAAATGCCACATCAATAATCTCCTTTCAATTAATGATGAATAAATAAAAATACATTATTCACTTTGGATATAGAAAGGTAAACATAAACAGTCAAAATGTGCCTCACATACTGCACATGTTTTTCTTGTTACAAAACTGACTTAATTAACAACCATTCAAGTTTCATATTTGTACTATGTTGTTAAAATTACACGATGTGCCGACACACCAATATATCCGTTGTTTAATTTTTTCTCAAGCACTTCAACTTTGGAAGAGAAAATGTGAATAGCATGCGTGCAAATTTCCAGTGTATCGCAAATGTGATTTAGACTTTTTTGTTAAATCACATTGAGAAAATGCACAGAAAATTCGTTAGTAGCATATAATACTATCACTACAATCAGTAGTTAATTCAAAACATTTGAACTGTAAAACAATTAAGTAAATATTTTCTGGCATTTATTTTTTCAGTATAAAATATCAATAATTAATGAAAAATGTCATGTTTAGTTGCGCTATTAACATATTTTTGTAAATAAAATAAATAGCAAAATACTTGAAAGTACTTACAGCATCATCTTCGCAATCGCTCAGTCTAATTTTATCTCTATTTTCTAAATAATCTTTTGGTAATTCACTTAAGAAATCATCAAAGTCCATTTGTGATTCTCTTTGAAGTGCTTCCACCTCCTCACTTTGTTGTTCAACAGGATCTGCAGCTTCTTCCTGTGCTATAGTTTCTTCATCATCTGTACTCATTTCACTATCAGGATGAAACTCATCTATAAATGAATATAATTATTTTTCAATTATAACTAATCAATAATGGAATGTTACCATCTGAATTTGTTCTAGATACTGGATTAGAAGCAGTAACACTATTTGCTGTATTATTTTCATTTGTAATGGGTTTATTCATTCCTTCCGCTAACAACTGTGAATACTTTTCAGTTTGATCTACTATGAAACTAAGATGTTGATCTAAAGCCTTTTTTCGTTTCTCTTCTAGCCTAGTATTTTGTTTATATTCCACTAACTTCTCTACATTGCTCCAAAAGTTTTTAACTTCCTTTGCACAGAAAGCAGCAACTCGTCTAATATGTTGCTCATGCGCTTTTTCTGCCCGCTGAGCAGCTAATGCCTTATCCTGGAAATATTTTTGAACCATTCTCGCGCACTTCTTTGCTGCTGCCTTTTTCCATTTTCTTTCCTGAGCAAAATCTGCTGCTAACCAAACCATTTCCTCCAATAAAAAGTCCCAGTGAGCTTTAACTCTGGGCATTTCTTGAACTTTGGGTAATCGCTTTTCACTCCACAAACCTTCCTTTTGAAGATCACTAATCCGTTGCACAACATAAGCTTCTTGTTTCGCTTTTTCCACAATTTGTTCTTGATTTGTAGTTGCTAATGGGTAACCAATAGGTGTTTTCACTTTTGTAATACTGCTATTAGATTTAATAGTAGCATTTGAAGTATTTTCTTGCGTGGACATATTTGCATTTGTTGTCGTAGATACTATTGTAGCCGTTGTTGATGTAGAACTTGATAATCCAGGCAATGATGTGATAGCAGTGGCCGTTGGTGTAGATGGAATAACCTGCACAACTGGAGTGGTAGGTTCTTCTGCATATTCTTTAGGATCAATGGCATTTTCTTTGATGTATGCAAGAAACTGTTGCGTTCTAGGCCTTTTGGCAAATTGATAAAGATCCAAGAGATTACCGCCGATTTCTAAATGATAACTTTCCAAAAGATGTTCATTATATTTTTCTTTAACAATTTTCGAGCGCACATTTCGATGATTCCTAACTCTTTCAAGCTTCGCCGCATATGTATCCTTCTTTTCTGGTGTTGGTGGCATGGACCTTTTAAGCGGCATTCTTGTTGGTGTGGCTGGTTGCAATTGACCCACAACATCGGATGTCGGAAATAATTGTAAGCGTACATTTGGAGGTACTCTAGATTTTGTTAAAGCGTTTACTATACTCTGGCTAGTTAAGCTTGGCCTTAAAGGCGATACTTGACCAACCCTTGAAGGACTGATGCTTATAATACGTGTCACACCACCTTGAAATGGTGATGCATTTTGTTGGATAATGCTTGCCCCGCTTATCTGAAAATAATATTACAATATTAATATTTAATGTTTTTTAGGATAATAAATTTTTTAGAATGAATGGTATTTCAGACAAATGCCTCAATGTAATCAATGTTTGGAATGAGTATGAATGGATTTCTCAATCCATCAGAGTTTTGAATCATCATTTAGAATTGAACATTTAAATACTGAATGTTATAACAAATATAAATTGCATTGTATATGTTTTGTGAAATAGATATTTGATTTGGCATACAAAACTTATTTTCACATTGAAACAGAGCATACTTTATAATAGTATTTTGTTATTTATTATAATATATGGAACAAAGTTCACAAACAAGTTTTACAAGTTTACAAACAAGTTTTACAAGTTTACAAACAAGTTTTACAAGTTTCGTGTTTGTTTTATTGAAGTGGTAAAACAATATTCAAATAAAGAAATAATTGAGAAGTGAACCCAAATGTTAATAGCACAGTTCAGAAGATATAATCATTGATATTTATTTAATTAATAAACTACGAGTAATAAAACAAATTTCATAGTTTTTACTACATTTTTTAAATTCAAAATAATAAATGCGGTGACAAAAGTTTCGTCTTTTGAGGAATAATAATCAAATAAAATTATTGATTATTTTGACATTCTTGGAATTTTATATTTTGTAAAATACACATTTTGTGTTTAGGACATTTATAATATTATAACAAACAACAAAATGCTTATTTATTAAATGTACCGATATATACCAAGACGTATACAACTTTAATAATTGATTAAATCTATTCAATCGTCCGATTGAGCAGTTTATATTATAAATTCCATTTCTATTTTGAAGTATTTAAAAAATAAATATACAAAATAAACAACTAGTTCATTGGGCATCTATTGAACAGTGTACAGATTATTGGGCAAGCCTGCTTGAATAAAAAATTGAATTGAATTTTTTAAAATATATTTTATTTGTATTTAATAACAAGTTCTCTATAGGACTGCCATAATAGCCCATTTTAACATAATATTTGACATGAGCTATTGCGGTTGTTTCTTCTATTAAAATGTGTTCAATTCTATTCTGGAGTACTATTTGTTTTGAAAATTTGTATGGTTTGTTTTGAACATTCTTTCTCTATGATGGCAGTGCGTTTGCATAATAGATATGTGTCCATCTGTGCGTGAGCTTGTTTTCCAATGATGTTTTTATGTAAAATTTATTTAAATTTTTATTTCAACAAACAAAATCATTTTGGAAATGGTCATTTCTACAATTAGAATTTTAAATTACGGAATTTTTTAGATTTCCGTAAAAAATGTATACTGTACATGTTCGTAAAATATTTCCCTTGAATCAGATCTTTAAAATCGCTCCTCACCAGTAATGTATCATTTTCACGATTATTTATACATATGTTCAATTTATTGATAATGTTAAAAAACAGTCGGCATATTTTTAATCCTGCTTGCTTGCTAGACGGAATATTTAAACGATTTGGATTTTTGAATTATTAACTTAGTAACTGAGATTGTCTGTTTAAATGGCTAATGCTAGCCATCAAAAGAAACAGTTTATCAAAACAGTGGGTACTGATCTAACATTTTTGAGTCGGTTAATTTGAATGGTTCTTTGCCACCCTTTACAAACACTGTTCCTAAACGTTGCTCACATTTTTTACTATGAGCAAAAAATTATAAATTTTGAAGTTGGTTTTTGGCAAATATATACATGAATTTTGAAATTCATCAAAGCAAATCAAACAACAAAAATGTTAAATAACCACTGAACTAGTCTAGATATCGAAAAGTATTTAAAATATGCGTTGGTTAATTTATCATTAAAATATTATTCGACGTTTCAAAAATTTCGAAAAGTATTCAACGTCGTGGCTGGCAAAAAACACAAATATCTATAAGCGTTAACCAAAGTTGCAACAAACAAATCGAAGTCTAATGTAAATGCTAATCTCCACTTTGATTTAAAAAAGGAAAAATGTTGGTATATCAATTATCAAACTTGTTTTTATTCATTAAAAATCAAAGAAAATCGAGGCTATAAAAGAAATTTTCATTTAAATATAATGAAACATTAGATAAGTACCCTTCATAAAATTTAAGATGATAAATAATGCAATTATAATATATTTACTTTTTTAATTTTTATATACAATTACTTACTGTAAAATATATAAACATGACTAAGCAACCTTACTCTGAATAACAGCAGGCAGTTATAAATTATATTTGATAATATAACATTTTTGGCAAACTTACTTGGGCGAGAGCAGGCACCGAATGAGGAGAGGTGAGAACATATTGACCCCCAGTAACGGGAGTTAGCCGAACAGGTGTGCGTGGAGCCCCCTCCCTCGGGGGCAAGGCGCTTTGTCCTGCCCCCGGAGTTTCATCACTCATCGCCTACTCAGCTGAGAATAAAACAATAACTTGTTTACCCCATTGAAGAAAAAGAATTATCTGTAAAAAAAGACAATACATTAAAACTTTAAAATTACAAGAGAAATAATGAAAAAATTTGATACAGTATGTCAACTATACAAACAAAATGAATAATTAAACAAGCTATTTAAATTTGATAAATATGTGCAATTTCATTTTAAATGTAATTGTATTGAATGCAAAATATTGTTGATAAATTTAAAACAAATAAATTAGTTTTATTGTGGTAAATATTTGGTTTGAAGTTAATTACAATTAAAATTATTATTTGGCGGTAAATTAATTTAAATTTATAGGCGCGTTTCAATTATAGTCATTGTATTTTTAAATTATGTATTTAATTTTTTTAAATAAATTGAATCGATAGCGTCATGACGCAGATATATTGACTAGCCCGGTCGTACGTCGTCATTCCGCATTATTATAAAGGCAAAGGAAGCCGCATACAAACCTAATATACACGAAAAGTACGTTGCTTTGCGAAATATTTGGAATAAAAATCGAACGCGAGGTGAATTTGCAAGCTGCTGGCAAGGAATTGTTGAAAAATCAATGTGCCTATAGTGACCTCGAATCAACCATAACGGACAAAGAACAAAGCTGCGAAATGACGCCATCTTACCTCGTTCCAGTTCGATACCAAAACTTACCATCATGTAATCACGAATTATCGTTGAAATGGAGGCCCATCCGTTGATTAGAATATATTCACGGCGTTGATCTAATACTGTACAACACTTGGGAACCTCACGTTAATATCAGTTACTGGATTTCCGCAGTATTTTCTGCATTTTATACGTTCACAACGTAGGACGCGTCGTCCTTTCCAAACATGGCGACAGTTTCTCAATCCATCGTCGTGTGAAACGCCCCGGCCTCGGCCAGCTAGATTACTCCTACTTACGGCGCAAGCGCCGTGCGCTGACGACACGCACACATCCGGAACTGGTCCACCGAATATCCCGCGCTTCTTCGAATTTCAATTCCGATATGTCCCTAATAACAGCACAAATTCATCCATTGTTGAATCAAAATACTATAGAATTATTGAGGAAAAGTAATATTCACACAAAGCATCAATTTCTAGGATTGGACAACCAGCATTTATGCAACATCACGAAATTAACATTTAAGGTAAGTAAAGTTTTGACTACTATGTTTTACTTTCAAATAATTTAAATGTTAATTTTTTATACTGAATACTAAGCTTAGGAAACACTCACCACAGGCTCAAATTTTACTATGTGTATTATACCGCGGAAATATATTTGCAAATAGTAGTGCTAGTAATATTTACTGACAGCATTAACCTGATTTAATTATAAACTCCAATATCGAGTGTACCGAAATTAAAAAAAAACAATTTCTCATGGCATATATTTTATTATTTAATTTTATGCAGGGCCTACTTTTGCCAAACAAAGGATTTTAATTTAAAACAGGAAATTATTTCTTTATCGAGCATTAATTAATATTTAAATTTAATTGAAATAGATTGATTTTTGTCATTACGTCCACAGAAGTATTATTTCTTATAATTTATCTTATATTATATTTGTAACGTTACTGAGAATATTTAACTATTTGCTGGTTTAAAATATAGAAAGTTACAACTTTACGCGGCTTATATTTATTACAGGTAGAAACACTAATGTTTAAATTGCTGGGTTTCAAAGCATTTTTAAGAATCCCAAGGCTGAATGCTTCCGGGAACAATTTAAAAATCCTCCAAAAATATGGAGATTATGAAACAAATACAATGCAGGCTTCCTTTACCATGATTTCAATTATAATTTATTGAAGCAATTCTATTTTTATAATTTGTACATTAAATTAAGCACATTTATTTATTTTTTATATTTTATTTGTTCTTCGGTCAGTGTCGTATTTAGAGCTTTCTAGACAAAAATTCACAAAGTTCATATTTGATTCAAATTTAATTGCTTAATTTAGAGACATTATTATTGTATGAAATCAGTTATTTCCGATTTGTTTTTAAACGGTAATAATTTATATATATATATATATATATATATATCAAAACAAAAGAAAACAATTCCGCAAATTCTAACATTTTAAATATATCAAAATGATAAAATTATAATAAAACACGGTTGACAATTTTTTGATTTTTGTTTTTTAAGTTCTAAAATATTATATAAAACAAAAGTTTTATTTAAAACGATTTTAAAACAAATTTCTTTAAAATATTTCCAAGAAATTCCTATA
>JARJEC010030393.1:0-12977 GCA_030264575.1 Tachinus sp. AB-2021
ATTATTTTTAGTAATTTGCTTTTTTTATTTTTTTCCAATTGTGTATTGTTAAATCCATTCAATATAGATATTATATAAAAAAATAATAAAGGATGGCAACAAAAAAGTGCAGATGGTAAACATTATAATTAAATATTAAAATATTAATCTAGAATAGATAAATAAATATAAATACTCATACTTAAGGAGGCATATGAAAGATGTTTTTGCGCAACGATTGAATAGGAGTGATATCTAGAGCAAAATCCTGCACCTTTTTCGTGTTACGCGTCTTTTTTTATCTTTGCACAAAAACGCCTTCCATGGGCCATGCTAAGTTAGTTGCACTATCATACACATACATAAATATTTATGATAACTATACAAAACCAAAGATCTTAAAACAAGATATTGTAAAAACAAAATATAGTAAAAATCTCAAACATTACTACAGAAAGGAAAAAAATGACTCATATCATATATGTATGCAAAAGACTAAAAATACCTTCGACTAAATACTCAAACAGATCTAATCAAGTCACAAACAAACTACAACAAAAACTAAAACACAGTATAATTTCACTTAATAAACAAATAATAAATAAATAGATAGAATGGAATAGTTATTTGAACATTTTTTTACATATTTTAAAATACACAATACAAGTTTGTAACAATGAAGAATGTCCATTTTATTGCCAATTTGCCAAGACAGTTAGTAAAGAAATAGATATTATTGTTTGAAAAATTGAGTTTTGAAACTCAGAAATATGCAGTCAAAAACATTACTAAGACGAAACGCATACCTTTCTATGGGTACCTACTTATTGAAATTAATAATCAACTGAATATTATACTAAAACAAACTTACTTGATAGATATTTTAATACATGTTATTTATAAATACCTGGAATTTTGAAATCACTTGGGTTAGTAAGTTTAATAACAATAAACACGCAAATATTATCTTTGTTCATGGATTCTGTAATGGTAATGCGGTAGCTGCTTGTCGCGAGTATCAATTAATATTTTCCGATAGATAGCAACCTTTTCGTCGCTTTTATTCCGACGCATTTCAAAGGCTTTTTGAATTTAGCATTAAAAATTGCCGTAGTGGATGTCCATATCAACAACACACCGTGGCAGAAGAGGAACAAATTATCGATAAACTAGGGGTCAGCGTTAGGCAATTTTTTGCCCGTATACAAGTATCCAAAAAATGTCTGAAAACCCTTAAATAAGGAAATTCTTTACTCATATTATTATCAATATCTACAACCTGGCGACGCAGCACAACGACTAGCATTTTCTCATTGGCCCCTTAAACGACAGCAACAAGATCCTAACTTCTTTAGTTTATTATTATGAAACGATAAATCTATGTTTCCAAGAAATGGCATTAACAGTATAAATAATGAGCATATCTGGTCATTAGAAAATCCGCATGCAGTTAGGCCAGTGGTGTGGGCAACTACTATTTTGCTAAATAAAAAGTTTTCTAAATTAATTTGTATGTTTAGATTATCTCTAGGAAACAAAGCATGAAAGACTACAAAAGTTAGTTAGATTTTCTGTTTAAAACTAAAAAATATACCTTAAATTTTATTTTTTTGCCTCTAGTTAAAAATCACCTTGTATACAATAACATGGCACGTAGTTATCAAAAAATAATAACAATATTAATAATTTTCAAGGAAATAATAAAAATTTAATATTTATAATAACATTTAGTTGTTTTTTTTAAATACAGATCAATTTGTTATATCAAGTTCACACATTAATTTATGTTTATATAATGCAATATCGCTCATTATCTTAATTAGTAATTAGTGTATATCAAGTTTAAAGCCAAAATTAATTAGCACATGAAGATAGATCACATATGTTATTCGGAATTGGAAACAATTATCGAGATAACATCTGCATAATTATATTTATAGCTTTTTTAGCCTCTATCAAAATATGTTTATTTTTCATATTTAAATATAATATAATCATTGTATTTTAATATGAGTTAGCTGTAAATATTATATTTCTATTATAATAAATTAACACTATCATCTGTGCTATTACTAGAGTGCTGATAAAAAGCATTTATTTTTTCAAAAATAAGCGCTTATTTTTATTATCTTTAACATATTAAAAGAAGCTGTAAAGATGCAAAAATAAGTGAGTTGTTTAATAAATTATATTATAAATTGAACTGCATTTGCAAATTTTAATAAGAAATTAACAAAAAAGTGCAAAATAACATATTTATATCAATATTAAATATTACAAACTATACGTACAAAATTAAATCTTATTATATATTAGTAAATATTTTATACTAATCCTAAGTTGCTGAAGCAATTTACAGTAATATATCTTTCAAAATTTGTAGTTATAATATTTTGTCTTTGGTCTTACAAAATATTTTTATAAATAGAGATGCTTTTCTCGACATCTAATAGGTGTACATTAAAAAATGTTTAGCGCCATCTTATACCCTACCAAATCTAAAATAAAATGTTAAACTTTTAAGTTTTTGGAAAATTTAGAAAGAATTGGAATTGGATTGTTTATTGGACCGTTTATTTTATTAGTTTTAGATTAAAAATCTTCTATAATTTTTAATATTTTGTGATGTGACAAATTTTTAGTGTCCAGCTTTTTGACGGGCTTATTCACATACCAAAAATTAGCTTAAATTGCTGCTATAAGTTGTAAAAGTTTTATTTAATGATAAATATTCTGATATTTTTGTTGAAACGCTGCATAGGATTTGTATAAATTGCATATAACTTCTTAAAGTATTTCAAAATGTTTTATATAATATGTATCGTCCAGCCATGTTCCCATCTTAAATATATATATTTATATATATATATATATATATATATATATATATTAGTTATAATTGACACTGGTATTGCATAAACATATTTTAATATTATAGAAATAAAAATTTGAAAGATTACCATTTTACAAAACATTCAATTTTGATTATACACACATTTTCTTCATAAAGCTGATTTATAATTCTTTAACATTACTTTACACATATTATATAAACATTTAAAATATTTATATAATTAAAGAAGGTTTAAAAATATTGTAAAAACAGACACAAATTATGAAATAATATAAAAAACTAATTATAAGTACAAAAAACAATAACGCAAAAATGCATTAAAATGTCCAAAATTGCAGAAAGAAATTTTAAAGTTACAAAAAAAATATACGTTTATTTATATGACACAATGTCAACCTCGTCCCCTCACCCCTGACAACGCGCACACACTGTAAAAACCACTGGTGTATAAGTGTATATTGATTTTGGTTACAAATCGTTAAAGGAATCTTTTATGAATTTAATTTAATTTAATTGCTACTTACTTTGATTTTTAAATTAAATTTATTTATAAAAATTAAAAGTAAAATATTGAAAATAATAAATTGTATTTATACAAAATGTTTTACTAAGCAGTATATATATAGTAAATTATTAAGTAAAAGCTGATTACACCTTATCATTATTCAAAGCTTAAACTGTTATTAAGAAAACAACAGTTATGCCCAAATTGTAATTTAATATGGTAAGTTAGGCTTAACTAAATCAATTCACGTTTAATGGTATAGTAACGACTCAGCATTTATTCATTTGTATTAACTTAACGATTAAAATCTAATACATAATTATTTTGAGCATGTTGTTTAATTCAAGAAAAACTTGTTTTTGTAAAATTTGTTTTTTCACTTCATTATTTAAATTGTTATTTATTTAAAAAATATAATTATGTAAAAATGTAATTAATATTGTTTTAAAAAAGTGTGAGTTTATTTCACATAGAATGCAAACATCATTTATGAGGGAACATATCCTATAATTAACGTAATATATGTAAATTTTAATGGGCTTGAAATTGCCTCACCTATTTAAATAAATTATGCTAAAATCCTCCGGTGTATGCTTGAAATATGATAAAGTTTACCCTTCTGTCATGCAATTAGTCTCTTTTATAAACTAGATTTGCTTTTCTGACCTTTACTCTAAATTTGCAGATTAAGTTTATTCCCGTGAGGACGTAATTTTGTCCCAGAAGAAAATCAAATTAAATTCTCTACGTGGAAACTTAACAGAGGTATTTACTGTTACAATAAAATTTTTGAATTACTCATTACAATTTAAATTATAAGCGATGTATATATTTTGTGTTTTTGAGCTTTACGTTTTTTTTTTGTTTACTTATTTGGTTTAATTATAAAATATTATTAATGTAGCTAAGAGCTTCAAACAAGCAAATTTCAGATTCCTTTACATAACAAATTCCGTTACAGAAACACAAAGAGAAGCACGTAGAAAATGACATTTGAGGTTGTCAGTAGAGTGCATGTGGCAGCCACTTTGGAATATGCAGAGTCCAATCAATTCAACTTCCACAAAAAACACGCATTTAGTATTTTCTCAATGGCCTCTTTATAAAAATGTAAGTGCACACAATCGCAAGAAAATTAAACTAATTTAAAACTAGGCAATTAAAATATAAAAATATGCGTGTAGCTTTATTAAGTTAACGAGCAATTGAACTTAAAAGTTCGAGTAAATTACTACTAGCGCAATTTCCATATTTTCCACCCTCTTTTTATAATAAACACACGTATTAAAAGGGTGTTTGCGTTTATTTCAAACTTATTTTTAATTAACCATGGCGCGTTCATTAATCCAGCTCAAATTTTAACACGGCTATTAATTAATATGCAATGTTGGAATAGCGAGTGTATACCATGTGCCGGCCAACAATAATTAAGGGCGTCGCCTCGAGTAATTCTTCCAGCAGGCAATTAACACAGGGCTTCGTTAATTAAGGACAAGGCAAATGATAATTTTTCAAGCAAGATAAGAAAATTTTCGAGACATATCTGCCGCCCGGAATGCATTACACAGTTTTACGTTTTTAGAGCTCCTTTCAAATGCAGATCTGTTATAATTAATCAACGGCTCAAAGAGAACGAAAAAGCTAAGAAATTATATAGGATCTGTAAAAAAGGCTAAGATATGCGCGTTTTGCATTGGCAGGACAATGCAAAACTTGCTGCAAATTTTTCTACTTACAATTTGTAATTAAATTAGATTATAAAGTACATAAAAGGAATTTTCAATGAAGATTTTATAGCATATTTGAAATAATTTGCTCTCAAAGAACAAAGGAAAAATGACTTATTAATACTCTAGTGATTATTGTTCATAATTCTATATTAACATTTAAGATATGATATAATAATATTAATTCTATTCCCACACATTTTTTTCCAATGATAGGAATTTATACAAATTAATTTATAACTAAATACTAGAACTATCAAATAATTATTAAAATAAAAACAAAAACACGATATTAAATAATTAAAAAAATATAAGAAAAAAACTAAAATTAAAAAAAAAATAAAAACTATTAAAAAAAGTTATAAAAAAATAATTAATTAATTGAGTTGAAACTAACTTAATGAATATCAACAATATGTGAATTAATTATTTATTAATTTTGTTGGTATGAAAAATAAAGTAAATATTATATTGTGTAATTTTAATTCTTAATCGGAAATATTTCTAACTCACTTCTCAAGAGTCGGATAAAGAAAAGCAAAGGAGTAAAATGTTTTAAATTTAAAATAATTATATTATGCAAATTGTTAACTTAATAAGTCAATCTTGCAAGTAAGGAGTCCCAGAATCACATCCCGGATCTTTGGCACAGCAGTTAACACACTAACCACTAAGATACTTTTTCAAAATCTTTCTGGATCAAATCAAAAAAAGCGTTTTAACATAACACGAATTAACTTAAATAAGGTTGATAAAAATTTACCAAAATGTGCGTCATTAAACAAAAACAAAATTTACAAAAATTGCAAGATAGCCGAAGTTCAGCATTTGTAAATAAAACTATTATTAATTTTATTACTATGATCATGTTGTTTACTGGTCACGAACAGGTTTCGAAGGTGCTAAATCAATTTAACACATTTAATAATTGCTGTTAATAAGTAAATAATAAATAAAAATTATACCTTATCAAGGCAACTAAAATTAAGTTTTATGAAGGAAATAACAATAAATTTGACAACTTACATCGCAATCAAAAGAAAATTGCAGTATACCAGATAATGATAACTAAGAATTGTTGTTCATGTCATCAAATAAAAAATACTACGAGTTATGTGCAATAATGAACTAAAATTAACAACTCTTATAAAATTTATCTAAATAATTTGTTGTTAGTTGATAAATAAAAATTTCACTTAAAATTAATTGATATTTTCACACATAAATTTTTATTTTATTAAGTAAATTAAATTTATATTCATTTGAATGCAAAATATGAAGGGAATAAATCTGCTCGACTGCACTTTCCACGCGCAAATGAAATCTCAAATCTAATTTGTTCACCTAATATATTTCATCATCTGTTGATCCAATCTATTTTCCCTATAATTGAAGTGAAACGACATCAACTCAATCTAGGTCAAAATGTATAAAGTTACAGCAAAAATACGATGTAATCGAGAGAAAATTGACAGTTACTTAACCTGACGCTGATTTATGTGCAATTAAAAATTTGCCGTCAATGTATAATAAATCTGCCATTAAAACGGCTATATCAGTTTATTGCTTGTTTGATTGGAGTATTAATTATAATATAACAATGTTGCCATATTTTAACATATACATTATTTTATAAATAAATGAAATACTTATACTCAGAAAACGATGTCATCGACTATTTAATATTTAACCGCAACACGTGAGACTGTCCCACTTCTTTAAATATTTACCCATTAACCAGTTCAGTTCCTAGAAAGTAGTATTAGATTCATGAGCTCTTACACGAATCTATCTCCTACCAAAGTCAAACAGAAATTGAGAAACTATCTCTTGAAAGAGAGAATTGAAGTGCTATTTTCATCATCGTCATTGTTACCGTAACCGAAAACAAAAGAAGTTAATAGATAAAGGTAAACATACAAATGTAACAAGATAAATTTTATTTTAGTGGAAACTCTGCATTCAATTAATTTTATTTTAATGAAATGGCGCAAAAACTGTTTCTGTCTTGTTAGAAAATTATTTTAATTTTGCCCGAATCAATGAACTAAAAACATTATGAAAATTGAGTGGTAAAAACACTTGTTATGTTGAAGCGTGTAACACGCAATCATGTCGAAGATGTTATCGTTTTAATATTCGTCACTATTAAATATTCAACTTATTTCATTTATGGCTACATCTCCATTTTGGTTATTAATAATTATGACAATATTACAAAAATAAATGAAGTTTTAAAAATATATATTTGTAGTTGACATAATAGTTATATTAATTAATGAGAATATTATTTAATTAAAAAAAAATTGTTATTATTTGTTTTCTATACAATTGCAATAAGACGCATGATTATTGAGTAAACTCAGATCAATCAACACTGAACTCGACACCATTTAAAACTGTAATTGACATAAATTGATAAGACGTTGCAATTTTAATAAGCTATTGAATAAAATAAAACTTTTTAGGTATTCATTTAATTCTTAAATACGATATAATAATATGTGTTTTGACGTTTTATATTCAAACATTAAAACACATTTTTATTTTTCAGCTATTTAATTTTGTCAATATAGCGCTGTTGCTTTTTTTTAACAAACAAAAACTATTAAAAACGTTAATAAATCAGCATAGACGGAAGAGAGTGGCTCACATTGAAAAAGTGTCCACTCGGTATAGTTATTAGGTTTTCAGGCACTAGTCCTCAGGTATAGTACAGAGCAATACCCGACCCGTCAAAATATAGCCTGGAAGATTAACAGGAGATGTCATCAAAAAGGTAGATTTGATAAGGTTTAACGCTGAAAATTGGTACAGTTTTCGAAAGAGTCAGTGGAATATGAAAGTTGCCAGAAGGTTATAAAATTATAAATTTTGTGAAAAAAGACACGATAAATCATAGTTTTGCCATTTTACATACTAATTAGTTTATATTAAAAGTAACTGATCTGCAAATTTTCAAAAGCTTATCTAGAAGAAAAAATACATTTTAAATGATAAGAATGTAGACGCATTTTTCAATGTTTGTAGGTAGATATTTATTATACAGAAACATATACAAAAAATTGGTAAAAGTTTTAAGGATTTGTTATTAAATAAATATGGGAAAGTAAAAGTTCCCATTCTATTTATAGTATAGCAAACTACCAACCCAGATGCAAAGGAACACAAACGATTATACTCTCTATAAAAATCAAGTTTACTTTGATTTGCAGATATCACGTCCACGTTTATTTTCTACTTACAAAATGAACTCTAATTCATTTCGTGTTTTAAGTTGCGACAGTGCCATGAAAAATTTCAAATTCATGTCGCATTAAATATGTAATAGAATACTGTTGTTCTTTGTGATCGTGTTACTGATTTTTGTCTTTTCTCCTCCACATAAGCTTCTGGTAATTTGCAAAAAAGTTATTTTTTATATAAGCTACTAATAATTAAAATGCAGAACTATGTTTTACCATAATATTTTTTCAAAAGATTTATTAACCGTGCAACCTCCTGACAACCTCTTATCTTCAACTAACCTTTTTGGCAATTTTTTGCCTACGTTAGTACTAAATATCGAACCACTGTAACAATTTTCAAGGCTATACCTTAAACATTGTTTATCAAGAAAATATCTCTTTGATGGCATCTCTATCTGTTGATCTTCCATGCTCTTTTTTGACGGGTCGGGTTTTGCTTTGTACTATACCTGAACACTAATGCCTAAAAACTCAGGAGTACACTAAGTACTCACTTGATGTGAGCAACTCTTAAACCGCAAATCTTTGTAATTTCCGGATTATATAAACCTATTACTACACGAGACCAATTTTAAAACATAAATCCTTGAACGGCATATTTTGTATATAAATTCAAAACTAAACTATTGTATAAAATTATTAAACATTATATAACAAAGCTCATAATGTTTTAGATTAAAATAAATGTAAAAAATTAAAATAAAATATCATAAAAGCCTATTTTAATAATGTTAAAAATGTGCTTAGTTACTAGTATCACTAATATCAAAAATAACTAAATAACAGTTACCTTGTTTTTTGTTGCCATATTGGAAACATCAAGGCAAATCATTTTAAAGTGGTTTCTCTTCTCTATCTTCTTCATTTGTTCTATATTCTAATAACTGTTAAGTTCCCATGGAAACATATTAATCAAAAGAAACATAAATCGCATTAAGCTAGAACCCCCATATATTGTTATTTTGAAGTACTTTATATATAAGTGCGTGTGGTTAAAGGTAAGAGGAAGAAATGGAACAAATAATTGCCAAACATGCTTAGAGTGTCTGCTAGTAAGAGTAACTGGTTAGATGCCTTACTTTTCATGGTTAGTACCGATATTTGATGAATGTAATTCTTTTAATGTAAAAATCTTCAATAGAATATTAAAATATCTGCAAATTCATAATTTTTTAAAGGCTTTTGTATTACACATTTTTAAAAACTTAAAACTAAGTTACATACATTAAAGAAGCTCTGTGATTTTTTGCAAGAAGGTTCCACAAAAATAAAGCATCTAGAGCAGAGTGAAAAATTAGATGTTTACAGCGGGAGGAAGATGAAATGAAGTTTATTTTAAAGACCTTTCAAATAAAGTGACACAAAGTAGGTAATTTTGTTAAAAAAATGTAATATGTGCATGTTGGAGGAGGGGAAAAGTAACACACATGTCAACTGTTTGACAAAAAAAAATATATATATAATAGAAATTGACATGTTTCGGGAAATTTTTGTTTTATTCCGATTTTCTGCGAAAACCAGAGTGGATACTTAAAAAAACCTATTCATACCTATTTTGTTTAAAATCAACAACTAAATTTTTTAATTTGATCCATCTTTGTTTATCATATTTAAATTGCATATGTTTATTTTCTTCTAATTCATTACCAAAACTTTAATCCGTTTTAATATTAAATAACGCAAACATTTATAATTTTATATTAATAAAATAATATAATAAACCCTTGAAAAATAATTATATTTTTTTGAATATTTTGACAACAATATTGTATGAAATATTTGAATAAAAAAGAAATTTATAACAATTGATCTGAATTTTGCTTTATGATACAAGAAGAAATTGAGATTTGAAAATTAGAAATTATTGCTACTCAGCAAATTAATTATTCAAAGAAATTTAGAAATATTAATTAATATTTGAAAAAATCAAAACTTTGGTGTGATATGTTTATGGACTATGATGAAATATACTATAGACAATATTTATATATAAAAAAAAATATTACGTTAATCACTTTCGATTATACTTTAATATATTTAATTATAAGTATATAAACATAAAATAATACGAATATTTACTAAAACTAATCTATACGTCATGTTCACTTACATTTAGATAAAATTGTAGATTTTATAAGTATTGAAGTTTTTTACTTAGATATAGTAGGTAATATGGTATTATCAGTTTATAAGTTTTCTTATTTTGTAATGAAAGATATTTCCCGACAAAATCACTAAAGCTTTTAAGGCAAAAGTTTCACAATTCTCTTTAAGTTTTGCAATTTATCTAATCCCATTCCTCGTAATAGCTTAAGCATTCCCGCGTGCATTATTTTGTGGTTGCATTAGAGATTTCCTTTACATAACAGGCCATTTTCCGGTTTAAACTAAATTGAAATGTTAAATCTTTCTCAGTATTATCAAACACAATAAGTTAATAATGATAACTCTTTTAAACCAAATCGTAGTTATTTTATATTTCCGTGAAAACTAAACTATTCAAACGCGGCGGCATCTGTAAATGGTCGCAATTTAACAAATTGATTTATGTACTGCAGATTTGCCTCTGAAAATTGAATGCGTGAATTAGTGCCGAATTGTACACTCGAATTGTTTTCTGGATAATTCACATGTGAAATGAATTTTAAGGGCGTTTGCCTAATACCTCCTCTCAACTGGCAATAACCGATAATCGAGTGCAATTTCAGTTCAGGAGAATCTTTACATTCAGCATATTTCGGAGTAATTTAAATTTTTTTCGTATTAATTTCAACGTTCCTTTTATATTCTTTGATATGGAAATTGCTTCTGTAGCTGGTAATTTTATGCTGGTAATTAATCTACGCAACCAGAAATTTACATGATTGGTGTTGTAGCTATACAATATCTGTTGTGGGCTCATGTAAATTTATTAATTTCCCAAACCTCATTCGTATTCACCCTCCTCATTCGCCTTAAGTCGCGTGAGCACGTGAAAATTAGTTATTATCAAACCAATATAATCCGAACATATTTCGATAATATGACAATTAGGATTATAAGAATTTATTTTTTTCCCTCAAATTTATGAGCTATCAGAAAAAACGATATAAATTATTTCAAATAAAAAAAATGCATCCAACCGAGAGGCGCAAATGTATGTAATATATTCCAGAACACAGAATAATTTTTTCATCTGTCATTGTAAATTCAAGTAAATTATATACGTTTTTTGATAGATGCGAGGTGATTTGGGGATATAAATAAAAAAAGCGTAGCAACGTAACGTTCGGTTATCGCCGAAATTCAGAAGACATAAAATAGCTTACGCAACGACACTTAAACGAGCGGAAGCATTTGGGGCGCGGCTCAACAAAAGATTTCAGAAAAAGGGGTAAATATTAAGGTGTTTTCTGCGCTATTGTTAGCGTGCGGGTTAATGAAGGAAAGTTTTATTTTTCTTGCGGTGCTCGGATTTTCAGCTTAACTTATTTTGAATAACGTTGAATTTCAAATAATTTTCATGGAAAATAAGCCGGGGTTTGTTTTGTTTCTTTAGTTTATTGTTATGCTTTTCGCGAGGGTGGAAGATGTTTATCTTTTATTTTCTGTCTTCTTTGTAAGCCTCCATTTTATTACATCTATTTAAATATTTCTTTCCATCTAAACAATGGATTATAAAATAATTAATGAAGAACAATATATTTTGAGAATAATAATTTCAATACCTAGTTATATATTTTGTAGCTATAGGCGGTACATTCAATGTAAAGCTGCATGATATTGCCTTCTATATTAAATTAGTTTTATTAGTAATTATTGTAGTTTAATGTTAATTTTCTATGTAAATACTGCATATTTAATTTGAATAATATAAAATAAGCAGTTGCAATTAAACAATGTGTAAAATTTGCACAAGCTATTAAATATTGCTACTACTGCCTCTGCTGTTGATCGGCTTATTGTTTAAGGACACAATAATTCAGGGAATAGATAGCTCCAATCCGGTGGACATCAATTGATCCACCCACTCTCTCAACATAATCCTTCAATAGAATTTTACTCCTATGTGATTGCAGGCACTGAATATAATAGTCTTCCTAAGCTATAATAATACCAATTTATTACGCTGAATTCAAATAATAATTTAATATTCGGAATGGTTTCTCATTAAAATGATGTTAATATGAATTTATGTTATATTTTCTTCTTTAGTTTATATTATAGTTATAATTCATTATTAATTCGTATGTTGAATTTAGAATAATAATAATTATTAAATAATTTTAATGTCATTACTCCATGTAGTATAGGCATTAGAATTTTTAATAATTATAAATATTTTAAATTCAATCTTAAGGTCCACATAGCAAGTTAAATTGCAAATAAAATTATAATATAACCTACCTAAATAATATCTTATAATTTTTTATTTTAATAACATATAATATTAATAAGCTTATTATTAATATATATATAAAAAAATTAAAAATATTATTTAGTTTAGGTTATGATATATATAGTGTGTATATACTATATCATAACCTAAATAATATTTGAAATTTTTTTTATTATATATATATATATATATATATATATATATATACATACAAGCTTACTTAAAATTTTCAATTAATATCTCGAGAAATACACACATTTGAAAAAAAACCGAACCGTTTACTTAA
>JARJEC010030405.1:0-15335 GCA_030264575.1 Tachinus sp. AB-2021
TGGTCGGACTCAGATAGGACCTGTTGATCTGCAGGGTGGTATAGGATATAGCAGGATTCAGAATGAAACAGAGCGCAATATTTATGTGGGTAATATTTTTTCACATAATCAGGCACGCTATAGCAGCGATCTGCTGCAATATTTTATTGAAGGCAGTTATTCATTCAATATTAATCCGGTTGTCACATTAAAACCCTATGTACAGCTTGCTTATCTTGAGGGACATTTTAATGGTTTTCGAGAGTCAGGTTTTGCCGGTCAGTTGATTAGTAGTGCAGATACCGTCAGCCAGACAGTTGCAAGCATTGGTATGAAAGGTACCTGGGATCTATCGCGTCAGGCAAATCTTTATGCCGATGTGAACTGGCGCCATCATATCAGTCAAAGCCGGAGTGAATCTACGCTGAAGTTTTATGGAGGCAATTCCTTTAATATTCATGGGGTCACCATGGATCGTAATAGTACTATCGTTAGCATTGGTGGTACCTGGCATTTATCTGCGCAAACACAGTTAAGCATCGGATATAAAGGTATTCTGGGACATCAAAGCAAGAATCATCTCGCTCATTTCTTATTTGAATATCGATTCTAATGAATTCCCTTGGTCTTCAATCAAAAAAAGAATGTCATAAAGTCATCAGGATGGGGCGTGTACATTAGCGAAGAGACCGTGCAATAATATGCAGCCATTGCTGGAAAGATTAATGCCTTACACCCATGCTGATTGGTTGTTATCATACACGTGTTTATATGCCTTCTGGTCAAAGCGCAACTATTTAGCATGTCGATGGAATATTAGACGCTTGACTTTAGTATTTATCAGGATTAAAATTTTCAAACCGACCGTCAGTCTATTGGTGTATATCCGCTTTGAAAACAAGTAAGATGAGAATTATTAAAGAACCCGAAGAACGTCGGTGTGAGATTATCACCGCCGCAGAACAGTTGTTCATAACGAAAGGTTATAAACATACAACAATTATTGATATTCTGGATGCAGTCAAGATCGCAAAAGGAACTTTTTACTATTATTACAAATCCAAAGAAGAGGTTTTGGATGCGGTAATCGAAAAAATTGTGATGGCAGATGTTGCTAAGGCAAAAAAGATTGCAGACCGAGAAGATTTGACAATCTTTGAGAAAATTTTTGCCGTTTTTACTGTCCAGCAACCTCAGGAAGGAGATGTGAAACAGCAGATGATTGAACAATTTCATGAACCAGGTAATGCAGAGATGCATCAGAAGAGTAATGTCCGGGCAATCAATGAATTGGCCCCTGTTCTGGCCGGAATCATTCAGGATGGGATCAATCAGGGGATTTTAGATACGCCCTTTCCTCAGGAAACTATAGAACTGTTATTAGTCGCATCGTTTATATTTGATGCCGGATACTTTAAATGGACACAGGATGAGCAACTGCAGAGAATTAAAGCATTTATTGTTATGTTGGAAAAGGTACTGGGTGCCCCTCAGCATTCGTTTGATTTTATATTTCAGATAATATTAAATGGCGAATCTTAAAGTGTACGTTTTATCAAAGTGTCAGTTGATGACCTTTTTTTTCATTCATTTATGGACCGTCGGTCGGTCTATAAATGAATACTGATCGAAATATTCTGTTTATAGTGAAACGAGGCCATATATTGCCTGCTTTTAATTGATCAAAGGAGAACAGCATGGTGTGAGTAAGCACAATCCATTGGATTTAAAGATTAAGCGCCGGAGACAATAGGTCGCGATTGGTTCGGTTTTATGTACAAGGGTCGGGTGGATTTCTGTAGATACCAGCTTCAGCTTGCTGAAACATATAGCGGATACCACATGGTTAAATTCATATCATAAACTTACATACAAGGAATTGTTACTATGGCTTCAATTATTCAAAAATATCAATATGCCAAAACATTTTATTTTCTTTCAACGTTGCTGCCCTGGAGCTTTTGGTTTCTGGCCGCTTATATCAGCCGTATAGCACCTCATGAAAACAAATACTGGGTTATTTCAAGTATCATTGTATACATCGGGTTATTCATGCCTCTGCTGGTTACTTATTTTTTAGTCGCAAAGGAGCCTGAGTTAAAGCGGGATATACGGGGTCGTTTTTTTAATTTCAGGGACATTGATTCAATTTATCTTATAATAACCTGTGTCCTTATGCTGGGCAGTATACTGGCAGCACAGGCTGTCTCTCTTCTATTAGGTTATGATGTTTCGCAATTTCGTCTGGCCGATGAGTTTTCTTTTTCTGCCGGGATTATCCCTGCTTGGTGCTTACTTATTTTGGCACCAGTCATTGAAGAGTTATCTTGGCATATTTATGGTACGGATTGTTTACGAAATCGTTTTAATCTCCTGACAACTTCTCTGATCTTTGGTATTTTTTGGGCTGTGTGGCATATACCGCTTGCCGGGATAGAGGGTAATTATCAGAGCAATGTTGTTGAAACCGGCTGGATTCATTCGGTAAATTTTCTAGTCAGTGTCCTTCCCTTTGTTATTATCATGAACTGGCTATATTACAAAGCACAGCGCAATATTATTGTTCCAATTATATTTCATATAACGGCTGGTTTTTTTAATGAGTTGTTTGCCACACATCCAGATAGTAAAGTAATCCAGACCGGGCTTTTGACACTGTTAGCCATTTATATTGTGGTTAAAGATAAGGCACTATTTTTTGAAAAATATCCGCAGATTTAACAGATAGTCTGCCCAGTATGTCAGGTAATCACGGATGTTATTCAGGGGGGATAATTCAGTCATGACCGGATGCTTGAGTATTCCGTACCGGCTAAAGCATCCGGATGGGCGTATAACAGCCTTTGAGCTACGCTAACCATAAATTTTTCCACATCAAGCCTGCTTTTTATTTCAGATCATATTGATACAAAATCATGACCGAAGCAATCTGGCAATCTCAGGGGAAAGATCAACAGACTGCTTCAGACATGAATGGTTAAAGCACTATGCTTAACCAGAAAACGTGTCTATGTGCTTCTTTACAGAACTTTAGTATCAGATTATGCACATAATTCCTTATTTATAATTTAAAAG
This sequence comes from Tachinus sp. AB-2021, assembly GCA_030264575.1. NCBI lineage: Eukaryota > Metazoa > Arthropoda > Insecta > Coleoptera > Staphylinidae > Tachinus > Tachinus sp. AB-2021. The sequence goes on from JARJEC010030405.1 coordinate 3,055, forward strand.
CAGAAAGAGTGCCAGAAAATAACTTATTGATAAATAACGGTTATATTTATGTTTTTTTTTTGATTATCAATTGAATGACAAAAAATATTAACATAATGACATTTAATGTAACTTTATGAATAAAATCTGTCTTTACGCTGATTATATTTTTTTGATTTAATAATAAATTTTGCTAACAAATGTAAATGATTCAATCATGCATCATCCTATCTCATACTTACATTTGTTTTGCAGAGTACAGATCTTGTGAAGATTTGATGCAGATTTTCATGACTCAGTAAGATATTTAATGCCTTTGTATTTGCTTAAAATATGAGTCAGCACATTATCGTTATACCCTAACAGTACGTGACTGCTACCGTTAAGACAGCACAGATGGGTCATGAGCGTGATTAAGCATTTATCAGCTGAATGCGAGTAGTCAGCAGAAGGTGATATGCATATTATAAATGCTACTGCAATATCATGATTAGGAGCTAGATAATGATGAAGATATTTAATGATAAAACGAACACAGCAGAACAGTACCATGTAAAAATGTTGATTCCCCCTCCGGTATTACTTGTGGTGGTGAGTATTTCGGCTATGATTATTCACTGGATCAAATGGGGTAGATTTTTGTTTAGTATGCGGCATAGCCTGGTTGGCGGAGGTATTTTTTTGGCGGGGATATTGCTGATTATTATTTGCGGCAGGACATTCATGAAAAAGCACACACCTATCCGACCTGATAGAATGCCGACAACGGTGATTGTGATGAATGGACCTTATGCGTATAGCAGAAACCCCATGTATATCGGGATGGTTCTTGTTTTAACGGGTTTAATGATTGCCTTCAAAAGTCCGGCATTTCTTTTAGCTATTATAGTATTCCTGATTATTATTCATTTCGGGGTGGTATTACGGGAAGAGCGTTATTTAATCTCTGTATACCCGCAGGCATATCGGGAATATATGCGGAGCGTACGGCGCTGGATATAGATAAAACGACCATAGAAAAAATTGCAGTATGGGATTGGCAGGTTGAAAATGCTCTGCTTTTCCTGGTAGTTATCCACAATTTCTGGGGTTAAATAATTATTTTCATACAGTTTTATCTGCAGATATCGTCACGTCAATATCCTGGTTAATATTTAGTCAATCAGAGATTTTTTTATCATTCATCAACAGAGAAGCTGAAAATAGCATAACAGATTACCATTTCTCAGATGAAAGATTGATCGTAATATCCTGTTTGGCATAATAGGTTTTATCAGGCAGAATTATTTATTGGCAATAAGGCAGGGCATGTGCTTGTTTTTAAGATTATGTTAAAGCATTATTCCGGGGATTTTGGCCGTATCTGCCTGTTGAAGGCGGATAGGTCAGAACAGATAAAACCCGCTGTTTATAATATGAACCGTTATAATTTTTAGATTTTGAATAAGGCTTTAAAAAAAGAGTATCATGGAATGGAATGTTTCGTATGATTCAGGCCTTTTCCTTTTCTGATTGATGTTTTTACGTTGCTTTATGTGCACTACTGATTCTACCACCAAAAAAGTTTTACCCTGGTTGCTTGCGATTGCCATTTTCATGCAAATGCTTGATACCACAATTTTAAATACAGCACTTCCGGCGATTGCCTATGATTTAAATGAGTCACCGCTCCGGATGCAATCGATTATTATCAGTTATACATTAGTGCTAACACTGTGTTCGCCGCTGAGTGGTTTTTTTTCGGATCGCTTTGGGACGCGTTATCTTTTCATATGGGCTATTTTTCTTTTCACTCTGGGCTCATTGTTGTGCGCATTAGCCTCTTCGTTAAGTTATCTGATTGCCGCACGTATGATTCAGGGTATGGGCGGAGCACTTTTAACGCCGGTAGCACGTCTGGCTATTATTAAAACCTATCCAAAATCCGAGCTTTTAAATGTGCTAAATTTTGCCATTATGCCTGCGTTGCTCGGGCCTGTACTGGGGCCGTTATTAGGTGGTTATCTGGTAGAATGGTTGAGTTGGCACTGGATTTTTTTAATCAATATTCCAATCGGAATAATTTGTATCTATCTCGGTTTACAATATATGCCCAACTACAATGACCACAATACCCGGCTTGACCTGAAAGGTTTTCTGTCATTTGGCAGTGCAATTTTCTTTATTACATTAGGATTAGATTTTTTAAGTCATGAAGCTTATCAAGTATTTGCTTTGATCATCGTTGTTAGTGGATTCTTGCTGCTTTTTCTGTATCGTCGTTATGCCTGGCATAATCAGCACTCACTGTTTCCTCTGACTCTTTTTAAAATTCGAACTTTTCGGTTAGGTATTTATGGAAATCTTCTGGCACGGCTTGGAATTAATGCGGTTCCTTTTTTATTGCCTCTTTTTTTGCAGCTTGGACTGGGTTTTACACCGGGTCAGTCAGGGTGGATGCTGGTGCCGATTGCATTTGCGAGCATTTTAATGAAGCCAGTCATCACGCCTCTGATTCATCAGTTCGGTTATCGTCGGGTGTTGATTATGAATACGCTGCTGATTAGTTTTATTATTATCAGTATAGGGGTGATGGGGCCTTATCTCTCGATTCCACTTTTACTGACACTCCTGTTTTTGCTGGGTATGGGCAACTCCATTCAATTTAGTGCGATGAACTCCTTAACGCTTGCCGATTTGCGGCCTTATCTGGCAAGCAGTGGTAATGGGTTGATGATGGTTAATCAGCAATTGGGTTTGAGCCTTGCAGTGGCTATCTCTGCAATTTTTCTTAACCTGTTTACAACTCATGATCTGCATCTTTTTGCTGGTTCAACTCAGGCTTTCCAGAGTACGTTTATTGTTGTTGGCTCTTTTACTTTTTTGTCCACTTTTGTTTTTGTACGGTTGAAAAAAATTGATGGGGATAATTTAGCCAATCGTTAATGTCCATGCTCTGAAAATAAAGGTCATGATGAGCGTGCTGTATGATTTAATCCTTTATGTTTTGATAAAACCAGTGCTTAACAAATTCTGCAAGAACAAGATAAGGAATGACGATCCCCGCGATGGCCGCGTAATAGATTTTAGGCAATGGGACAAAACCCAGTAATGAGGCAAATGGTAAATAGGGCAGGAAGATAACCAAAGTAACAACACTCAGTGAAGCCAGTAATAAATAAATACCAGGAAAGCTTTGCAGAATAGTTTTTCTGGTTCGAATGACCAGCACAATCAGTGTGGCGGATATTACTGATTCTATAAACCAGGCAGTTTGAAATGTCTGTTCTCCCGCATGTAGAATAAATAGCAGAACGCTAAATGTAAGATAATCAAACAGAGAACTGAGTATGCCAAAAACGACCATAAATTTCTTGATAAAACCAATATTCCAGCGATGTGGTTTTTTGATCCAGTCTTCATCCACATGATCTGAAGAAATGGTTACAGACGGAACATCAGTCAGGAGATTGGTCAGCAAAATCTGCTTGGGCAATAAGGGTAAAAAACTTAAAAATAGGGAAGCCCCGGACATACTGAACATATTGCCAAAATTAGCACTGGTCGCCATAAAAATATATTTCTGAGTATTGGCAAAGGTGCGGCGTCCTTCTTTAACGCCTGCGATAAGTACGTTCAGGTTCTGATTCAGTAACACTATATCCGCTGCTTCCTTGGCCACATCGACAGCAGAATCAACTGATAATCCCACATCTGCGGCATGAATTGCTGAAACATCGTTAATGCCGTCCCCCATATAGCCCACCACTTTTCCTGCTTTTTTTAGAGCGAGGATGATGCGTTCTTTCTGGTTAGGTTCCACTTCTGCAAAGACATTAACCTGATGAACGCGTTGAAATAGGGCCGCATCACTCATTACACGCATTTCTGAACCGGTAAGGATGACGGCATTACTCATTCCGATCTGTTGACTCATGCTGCGGGCGACGAGTGCATTATCACCGGTGATAACTTTGAGTTCGATGCCATACTCGTGCAGTTTGGCGATCACTTGGTCAATCCCTTCTTTCATGGGATCGTACAGTGAAACAAAGCCGGCAAAGATCATACCGCTTTCGTCATTCTTGGAAATGATTTCCTGATGTGGGCAATCTTTATAGGCAATTCCCAGGGTACGAAAGCCCTGAGCACTCATATTCTGATAAACATTCTGGATGGATTGCTGTACTGTTTCAATGGGCACAATCTCATAGTTTTTTCCAAGCGCCCGATCGCACACTTTCAGGATCTGTTTGACAGCCCCCTTTGTAATCAGCTGATTTTGATGACCGTCACTGATTAAAATACTTAAACGTTTACGGATAAAATCATAAGGAATTTCGTCCATTCGGTGATATTGTTCCATCCCTTCTGAGTTATTGCTGATGAGTGCTGCATCGATAGGATTTTTAAAACCTTGCTGAAAGATTGCATTGATCCTGGCCAGATGTAACACCTGGCTATCATCATTACCTAAGCAGTCGAGCGCTTTATGAACCCGTACTTTTCCTTCAGTCAGCGTTCCGGTTTTATCAGAGCACAGGACATTCATCGTGCCAAAATTCTCAATAGAATTGAGTCGTTTTACAATCACCTGTTCTTTGGCCATACGTTTTGCACCTTTTGACAAATTTACCGTAACAATGGCCGGAAGCAGTTGAGGTGTTAAACCGACGGCAATAGCAAGAGTAAACAGTAGTGAAGACAGGACAGGTTTACCAAGGAATACATTAATGCTGAAGATAAATAGAACCATCACCAGAGTAATCTGCATTAGTAAGTAACCAAATTTACGAAGACCGCGTTCAAACTCAGTTTCCGGAGCACGTTTTTTCAGGCTTTGATTGATATGTCCGAACTCGGTTGCTTCACCGGTAGCAATAACCAATGCTTTTGCTGTACCACTAACGATATGCGCTCCCATGAACAGAGCATTGATCCGTTTTGCTAAAGGCGTATCCGGTGGTATGGTGGTGACTTTTTTTTCAACCGGGAAGGTTTCTCCAGTAAATGCTGCCTCATCCACAAATAGTTCATCTTCTTCGAGAATCAGGCAATCTGCCGGAACGACATCACCTGCGCTTAAACAGACAATATCTCCGGGCACTATCTGACAAAGTGGTATCTGTATTTCTTTATTATCCCGGAGGACCAGAGCTTGGATGCTGATCAGATTCAGTAGCTTACCGATAATATCTCCGGCTGATTTTTCCTGCCAGAAACCAAGGGTTGCGCTAAAAAAAATAATCATAAAAATAATTCCGGCATCCAAAGGATCATTGAGAAATAAGGAAAGCACAGAAGCAAAAAGTAGAATAAGGGTGATAGGGTTTTTGAACTGACTGAGAAATAGTCGTATATTCGGAGTTTTTTTATGGTCTTTGTTCAGGGTATGGGCCTCATATTGAATATGCCTGCTTTCGGCCTCTTTCTGGGATAGCCCATGATAAGCCGACTGATATTTTGCATAGGCTTCTTCATGGGTTAGAGACCAGAATGGATTTGTATTCGGTTCATTATTGGGCATTTGTGTTCCATCCATTACATGAGTTTTTAAAATACGGGATTTTTCAGTATCTATAGAAAACCTGTAATTGCCCGTATGGGTCGATAATCTGAGCTTAATTTCTGTTCTGATTCAGGGAATCCATTTTGATTTAACCATTGATTGTATTCATTATTATAGAGTGTTTGTTGTGAGGACAGCATTTTTCTACTGTGAATCTGTTGGGGGCAGATATAAAATCAGAACCCATGGCGCCAATTTAAGCATGTTCATGAACATAGAAAAAAATCCTGACAGCACTAATGTCAGACTGATCCCGTGAAGTTCCGTAATGGATTCACATAAAAATCAATCATGAAAAAAGAGACCCGTTAAGGGCATAAAACCTGTAAATGAAGCAACAATGGCCGCAGGGTTTGAGGCAATATTTTTAAACCAGAACAGATAAGAAAGAGCAGAGACACAGATAATGCCGACGATATGATTGTCTGCTGTTTTTCTAGCTGTGGATGGACAAAATGAAAAAAATAAAGGTTTGTTGTGCAAAGGCAGAGCGCATCCTAACCAGACGATGTGCCTTTTGTTGGCAGGGGATTCATCAGGGAATGGACTGGAGCCGAATACGTTCAGAAAAATCTGGTGCGTGCTCAGCAGCTTGTGCTGCTTCATTTATTCTGGCATTCGCCCTCATTTCTTCAAAGGGCCGGCTATTATCGATCAATCCGGTTCTATATAAATAACGATCACTGTATCCGTTAATCAGATGACGAATATCGAACGATCCATTACGACCACTACGATTTGCATAACGTATAATATTGATTGTACAGTTATTTTTTAATAAATTATAAAACTCAGGATAATCTGCCAGTTCATTAATTCTGTGTAAATATTCCATAAACAAACGCTGTACATTTTCAGGGGGCGCCTGAATACGGTAACGATAGACTGTTTCGTGGCGAAAATTAGTACGGACTTTTACAATATCCCGTTCATCTCCCACAATATAAATGATTTCGAACTGTCTGAAGAGCGAAGCGATCGGTGCATATTGTTCATTATATTCATACCGTGCTTCAATAGAGATTGCAATGGGCGGGGCATTGCTGAAATTAAAACTGACAAAGGTGTGGGCAATAGGTCCGGGCATCCAATAGGAAATATAAAAATCAACAGAGGTCAAATGCGAGAGCTGAACTGTTCGGGTTTCATAGCGTGGGGTAAAATCCTGTACACTACGGTAATCAAAATTACGATAATTCTGAATGTGAATGATGTCTCCATCAATTATCGCGCGTGCCGGAGAAGCCATATCTGCCCGCCAGTGACGATCATTGGAAGGATGGGTTGTTAAACCGTAATAAGTGCCGATGGCGCACTGACTGATGAGCCAGAGACCTAAGAAATATCGGTGTAAGGGCCCCAGGAATACCCGGATACTGCACAGAATAAATAAAACGACCAGAATAAGATTCAGGTTACGTAATGCAGGATTACTGTAATAAAGAGCGAAACTGGCTATAAGGGTCAGGCCAGCATGGACAAGATAAAAGAAACACATACCTGGCCAGGTTAATATTCTTGTGTACCACATTAAATTCACCTCGTATTTATTAGCCAGACTGATGCCTTATTTAAATTGACGAATAAGTATTTTTTCTATTTCAATCAGGAGGAAAATTATAATGCTGATTGCAAACGTCAGCGCCCAATAATAAAGGGGTAGTGGGGTTGTGCCAAAAATATCATTCATTACCGGAACATAGATGATGATGATTTGTAATACAATTAACACCGCAGTAACAATCCATAGCCCTTTATTTTTGAACATGTTTTTGTCCAGTCCAAAACCTGTCCGGGTGCGACAGTTAAAAAGATAAACCCATTGTGCCGTGACTAACATCTGGAGTAGAACTGTACGGATAAAGGTCATGGAGTAATTAAACTGCATCAGGTATGATTCCAGCATAAATGCGCTGGCAGCAATCATACCGCCCACAAACGTAATCCGCCAGAGTGCATATAGATCCAGTATGGGCTGATCAGAATTACGGGGTGCACGAGACATGAGATCACTTTCAGCAGGTTCAGACGCAAGTCCAAAGGAGAGCGTTGTTGACGTTGCCATATTCATCCATAAAATCTGCAAGGGCGTTAAGGGAGATACCATCCCCATGAGAATTGCGATGACAATCAACAGCCCTTGCGCAAGGTTAGTTGGTAATATAAACAAAATGGTTTTACGCAGATTATCGTATACCCGTCGCCCTTCCTTTACCGCGTTGGCAATCGTCGCAAAATTATCATCAACCAGTACCATATCTGCAGCTTCCTTAGTGACCTCGGTACCTTTAATGCCCATAGCAATACCAATTTCTGCCTGCTTCAGTGCGGGCGCATCATTTACGCCATCTCCTGTCATGCCCACAATCGCTCGCTGCGCCTGTAAAGCTTTAACCAGACGTAATTTGTGTTCAGGGTTTGTTCGTGCAAAGATATCATAATGATGGGCCACCTTAATTAATGCCTCATCAGAAAGATGTTCAAGTTCGGTACCAGTAATAGCATCTTGCCCATTCCCGATATTGAGCAAGGTGCCAATAGACAAGGCTGTCTGCTGATGATCACCGGTAATCATTTTGACACGAATCCCGGCATTCTGGCAGGACTTGATTGCGTCAATTGCTTCCGGACGGGGTGGATCCATAATACCGGCCAGGCCAATAAAGATCATTTCTGTTTGAATCATCTGATGATCAAGCATTGTCGTATGTTCAGGATCTTGACGGTAAGCCGCGGCTAACATGCGTAATCCTTGCTGTGCAAAAATATTAATTTGCTGCGCCCAGTAATCCAGTCTGAATGGCTCAATTCCTTGGTTAGTTAGTTCTTGTTGACATAACTTAAAGAGGACATCGGGCGCTCCGGTAACAAAAATAAACTGTTTATCGTTAATTTGATTCAGTGTTGACATATATTTATAACGTGAATCAAAGGGGATTTTATTGCGCCTTGGTGCTTCAGCCATCACAAGACCGGACTTGGTTGCCAGAACATTTAATGCGGCCTCTGTAGGACCACCAGTAATCTTCCATAACCCTTGAGCATCCTGTGCTATCTGACTATCATTACATAGTTTTACTGCCGTCAGAAATTGTGTTAATACTGGATGAGTTGTTAAATCCACAGGTTGTTGGGTGTTATTATCGATAATTTTACCCACAGGTTTATAGCCATCACCTGTTACGGTAAAGGTGTTATCCGCGGTAATGACCATTTGTACAACCATTTCATTTAAGGTTAACGTTCCCGTTTTATCCGAGCAGACAACGGTCATTGCTCCTAAAGTTTCTACTGTGGGCAGTTTGCGGATAATGGCCTTTTGACTGGTCATTTTCTGTACGCCAAGGGACAAAATAATTGAAATAATTGCGGGTAACCCTTCTGGTACTGCAGCGACTGCGAGGCTGATCAAGGAGAGTAATAATTCTCCAAGGGGCAGACCTCGAAAAAAAAATCCACAAATAAATAAAGCAATCATCAGGATCAGAATCAGGATAAAAATCTTGGTACCTAAGTGGTTTATTTGTTCAAGTAATGGGCTGCGTCCGCTATCAATTTCATTCATCATCTGGTTAATATGGCCGAGTTCTGAATGTGAACCTGTAGCTACAGCAACACCATAGGCTGTTCCGGCAACTACAGTGGTTCCGGAAAATGCCATATTGGTTTGATCTCCCAACGTTACTTCCTGAGCCAGTTCTGCAGTATTTTTTTCTACAACGGTTGATTCGCCAGTTAATATGGCCTCTTCCACCAGAAGCGAATGAACTTCAAGCAAACGTAAATCTGCAGGAATTTTAGTACCGGGTTTTAAAAATATAATGTCACCAGGGACAATATTATGCGCTTCAATTTCCTGTTTTAGTGTATTGCGTGTTACGGTTGCTGTGTTCGACAGCATTCCCTGAATGCTTTTTAACGATTTTGCCGCGCTATTTTCCTGGATAAAACCTATGAGCGCGTTAATAACGATTACACAAATAATGACTATCGTGTCCACCCAGTGACCCATAGATGCGGTTAGCAGTGCCGCCCCAATAAGGATATAAATTAAGACATCATTAAAGTGCTCAAGAAAACGTATGAATCCATGTTTTTGGATTTTCTGTGGTAGTGTATTCGTACCATATTGAATTAATCTTTCTGTCACCTGTTTTTCAGATAAACCGTGGAGCTGTGATGTTTCCAGGTGTTCTAATGTTTCAGAAACAGTACGTTGCGACCAGTCAATTTTATGTGCAGGTTTCATAAATATATATTTCTCGTAATCAGGAAAAATTTATCAAAAGAATATAAAACTATTAATTTTTAAGTGATAAAAGATCACCAGTGTCGTTTGTATTCATTATTAGTATAGTTAAGGTTGTCAAGCGGATTCATTTCTGCATTGTTCTGGTCTGAAAGCCCGCTGAAAGAAAAAAATATTCATCAGAGCAAAATAATTTTGAGCGGGCAAAACCAGCAGACAATGATGATAAAGTCCAGGCGTTGAAACAGATCAGGTCGGAGTCTGCAAGTCATTTTTTCAGTTATTGCTATAAAAAAACTAAAACCAGTGATTGGAGGCAGCAAGTTTCTTGTCTATCCTTCAGGCACATGACTGGGTTTTTCTCCTGGTCACTTCAATGGTACCACTGTAGTTCTGGCGTATCGACTGTCAGCAGAAGAATATATTTTGGTGGCGGCAAGATTCATTTGATCATCATTCTGTATCTAAACCATAATAATATCCAAATAAACAGTCGGTTGGTGGATAGTCACTGACAGAAATTTGAGGAGTATTCATTAAACCGCAGGCGACAAGAGGTTCTTGTTGAAATAATTGACAATTTTGCACATCCTCTCTTATATCAGGCCAAGCCCATTTCTTAATATTATCCTGCGCCATAAAGAAGTTGATGTACTCTTCAATATCCTGAGTGATGGTTTCATCATTTCTGCCATAAGGCTCAGTGACAAAATAAGATTCATTGACAAGGTCCCAGGTTATGCATAAATCAGATGAAGAGCATGATAATCCAGTGTGAGCGGATCTGATGATTTAATGATGGGTCATGGTGAGGTTATTTTGAATAGCCATTAGTTGCGGTATTTGGATTTGAGGGGTGTCCTGATTATTGATTATCTGAAAATATGTAAGTTTCTTAATTTTGGCAGCAAAATCGTTTTTACGATTGAAATACTTTAGGGCTTCTGGAGTGGTGTTATATTTCTGAGCAATAGTGATTAATGAATCTGTTGGTTCTACTGTATGGCTGTTTATCGGAACGACCATGTTTCCTCTGAGGTGGGTTATCTGGCTTATACAAGCAGGAATGAATATGAGGGTATTATCCAAATATCTATAGATAATACCCATGCGAATACTGAGACTTATTTTTCGGTAACTTTTATTGCCTGACGGTAGAAAAGACTACAGATAATGATAAAAACCAGCAGACCAATCAGTTCAGAAAATAATGCAAAGGCTTTATTACCCATGAGATGGCTTAAGGCTCCTGCCATTGATAATGGTGCATCTGAGCCGGTTGTATTAAGACTGATGACAATAATAATCGCCATTAATACGCCTACCAGACTTTCACCAACGATTAAGCCAGAGGCAATCAACGTTGCTTTTTGCTCTGATGCTTTTTCTGCTGAACTTTGATCCAGGTTTTTTGCTCTGGCGCGTTTTTGAACCTCTTTTTTAATGAACCAGGAAAGAATGGCCCCTACAACTAAAGGTAATGTAATGGATGCTGGAAGATAAATCCCCATACCTACTGCAAGTGCCGGAATACGGATTGGAGAAGCCATTTTTTTGAGCACCAGCTCAATGGCAATAATGGTTGAACCCACAAGAATACCAATGCCTAGCATTGTCCAGTCCATATGATGAGAGAAGATTCCTTTGGCTATTGTGGTCATCAAGGTTGCTTGCGGTGCTGACAGTGCCTGAGTAACATCCATTCCTTCTCTGGGCATTGCGCCAGAGAAACCATAAGCTTCATGTAGAATTCCTAAAACTGGGGCAATGACAATTGCACCAACAACACATCCGATTAAAAGAGCAACCTGTTGACGCCATGGAGTAGCTTTCAGGAGATAGCCAGTTTTCAGATCCTGCAGGTTATCATTGGAAATGGCTGCCATGGCAACAACGGCGCTGGTTACAAAAAGTGCTAAGGCGGTTGCAAAGAATGTTCCTTCTTCAGTGCCCAGCATACCATTGAGTTCACCAATCACTAAAAGGAGAAGAGATACTGCTGTCACGGCTATGATCCCGATACCTGAAATCGGGCTTGCAGATGAGCCTACTAAGCCTGCCATATAACCGCAGGCAGCAGCTACCAGGAATCCCATAATAAAAGCAAAAATAACTGAGGCGATGACTAAGCAGATAATTGCGCTCATAGAGAGCGTTGTTGCTGATCCGGCAATAAAAGCGTAGAAAACCCCAATCAGTATAATTCCCATTAAAAGGCTGACAATGCCTATGGAACGAGGAGACATGTCTGTTTCTGTTCGGTCGACAGAGGTGGCTTCATCCGTTCCTGAAATCGTCCGAAAAGAAAGCTTGATTCCTTCCAGCATTGGCTTAAATAATGTACCTAACGTCCAGATTGCCGCAATAGCCAGAGTTCCTGCACCAATATAGCGAACTTTAGTTGCCCAGATACTCATTCCGATATCACTTATTGTAACGCTCTCTCCAATACTCATTCCAGAGCTGATTATGGGCACAGCCACACCCCAGGCAATAAAAGCACCG
>JARJEC010030447.1:0-18445 GCA_030264575.1 Tachinus sp. AB-2021
ATTTAATGAATGACACTGTTAATAAAAGATAACGCTCGTTGTTCAGACCAATATACATCTTTTTTCGGGTCACTTACAAATCCCACATGGCCTCCTTCTTCTGGGCTTTCAAAATTAAAAAGAGGGTGATTGTTCGCTATGGCGTAGGGGTAGCACTCATGAGAAAGAAAAGGATCGTTTTGAGCACTTACCATAAGTGTGGGAATCTTTATTTTAGCTAAATAATCAAGGCATGATGCTTTAACCCAATAATCATGGGCTGAGGCATACCCGTGAATGGGCGCGGTGTACCGCTCATCAAATGCTTTAAAAGAATGAATGCGGTATAAGTCTTTTATAGGGTAAGAGTCAGGATGTTTTTCATGCATCTTTCGCACTTTATGCCGCAAACTATAAAGAAAATTTTGCTCGTATATAATGTTTTGCCATTTACCAAGTTCGTAGGCGCATCCTTCTAAACTACACGGAACAGAAAAGGCAACCCCAGCTTTAACCGTTGCAGGTAAAACCTCTGCATATTCTCCTAGATATTTTAAAAATTGATTGCCTCCCATACTAAAACCGATACCTATAATAGTATTGTATTTGGTAGAGTAGTGTTTTATTAAAGCGTGAATGTCGTCTGTTTGTCCGCTTGTGTAAAGTTTTGGCCCTTCTGGGTGTTTTGTGCCACACCCCCTACAGTTACGCGCTAAACAATCCCAACCAGCTTCTAAAAAAAGTTTAGCCATGCCTGTTATGTAAGGCTTGCGATTATGCCCTTCCATTCCATGAAAAAGCAACACAAGCCCCTTAGGGGATGGGGCAGAGGTTGCCATGAAGTCAATTTCTATATAATCGTCAATTCCACTAACTTCACTTACAGTAAAGGTTTGACGCAAAGGTTGTAGGTTGTGACTTTTACGAAAAAGAGCAGGGTATAAGGTTTGAATATGCCCACCTTGCAACCAGTGAGGGGAAATATAAGAAGAAGGCAGAACAGGCATTATTTTACCTTTACGATGAGATTGTGGGGGTGAATACACCTTTGATTGGTAATCAAAGATTATACCTATTATGAGATTTCTTTTTGCCAAAAAAGGGCTCTTTTTATCACCATGACTCGTATTTTATGCGAAAATTGGATTGTTTTTGGAAATTGATTACCACAAACGGCTTCATCTAAAGCAAATAATGTAGCAGTATGAGCTTGCCCACCTAATTGTTCGAGAATATGTTTAAAAAAACGTAAACGTACAACTTTTTTTTGAGTACGAAGTGGCGTAAGAAGAGTTGTGTGCAATAATGTTTTTTGTGATTCTTGCACAGTATGTGCTGGTTCATTTTTCTTATGTAATACTTTACCCTGTGTAGATAAATAGTTGGGTGTTTGCAGTGGTTTATTTTGCAGTGGTTTGTTCTGTTTATGTAACATTTTATTGTTGTTTCTTAGCGCTTCATCTTTGTTTTTACTATACTCTCGTTCGTTATTGACAAGTTCTTGCGTTTTTTCTGCAAAATATTGTCCGTCAAGTTGCCCCATGTGCCATAATTCGCTTATATGTTCTAAAAACCGAGGGTTTTCTTTTTCAAAGAGAGGCAATATATGCATACGTACGCGATTACGTAAAAATGCAGGGTCATAGTTTGAATAATCTTCAAGGGGTTGTATAGTTAATTCAGCTAAAAAATCGGCTAATTGCGCTTTAGTAACGTGTAACAACGGCCGAAAAAGTTTGCGTTTATGGCAAATACCTTGCATACCCGCAAGGGCTGGCCACCCCGTACCTCTTACAAGGCGCATCAATACATCTTCTGCTAAATCGTTTGCATGGTGCCCAAGGGCAACCCATGAACATTGATGAATTTTTGCGGCGCGTTCATAAAAAGTGTAACGGGCATACCTGGCAGTTTCTTCCATTCCCATATTCTTTTCTTGCATAAGAGCAGGTACATCAAAGGTTTCTGTATAAAAAGGTATAGCAAAAGTAGCGCACAGTTGTTCGCACCACGTCGCTTCAGCCGTTGCAACTTCACGTAATGAATGATGTAAATGAGCTGCTACAAAATGAAAATTATGAGTTTTTGCAAGAATACGCAAAATAAGCAAAAGAGCTAGAGAATCTGTGCCACCTGAAAAACCTATTAAAATCTTTTCTTGCGATAATGAAAGTTCATAGTGTTCTTGAATGTTTTTGGCAATATGTAAGCAAAGTTTTGCCTGTTTTGGAGAAAGCTCTTGCAAACTATTAGGGAGTTTTATTGGTAAAATGGGTAACGTAGACAAAAAATCTGTTGTTTTTGGTGCCATATTAGAACCTTTTAATGCAGAAAATACGACCTTAGATAGACGAGTTGACATTTATGCAGGAATATCTAAATCAAGCAATAAAGAATCGATATAATCAAGAATATGGTTACGCAATTTTGGCGTTGTAGCACAAATACAATCACAACGCATGTTGTTTTTTGCTCGTATCAAAAGCTCTAAATGTAAAGATTCTGTTGTCAGTTCAAGCGCTAACGCATAAGGGCCACAGTTCTCTTCATGCTCTTTTTGCAAAGGTGTAAGCATATCAGCAGGAATAGGTAACCAAAATAAGTTTTCAATACTGGCACTCAGCTCCATCTCTGTAAGACGTTGGTGTAGCTTTAAACACTCTTGCTCGGTAAGTTGGTCAATAGAATAAATACGCATCAGAAATCCTTTGTATATATATTGTAAAAGAATATTCTTAAAGATTTTTTTAGTCGTTACACATTGATGGGACGTTGTCCCCTCAAACTCCCCTGACAGGGGAAATAATTCCCCCTGTACCCCCTGTATAGTTATGCGTTTTTACTAACCAACGTTTTACTAAATTACTATACGTACAGGGTTCAAAGGGTATTATACCCTTTGCGGGGTATGGGGCAGAGCCCCATATAAACCAACAATTACTATGCGTTGATGGGACGCTGTCCCCTCAAACTCCCCTGACAGGGGAAATAATTCCCCCTGTACCCCCTCATAGTTACGCGTTTTTACTAACCAACGTTTTACTAAATTACTATACGAACAGGGTTCAAAGGGTATTATACCCTTTGTGTGGCATGGGGTGAAGCCCCATATAAACCAACAATTACTATGCGTTGATGGGACGCTGTCCCCTCAAACTCCCCTGACAGGGGAAATAAATCCCCCTGTACCCCCTGTATAGTTATGCGTTTTTACTAACCGACGTTTACTAAATTACTATACGTACAGGGTTCAAAGGGTATTATACCCTTTGCGGGGTATGGGGCAGAGCCTCATTTAAATATGTTAACTATTCGTTGATGGGACGCTGTCCCCCTCAAACTCCCCTGACAGGGGAAATAATTCCCCCTGTACCCCCTGTATAGTTACGCGTTTTTACTAGCCAACGTTTTACTAAATTACTATACGTACAGGGTTCAAAGGGTATTATACCCTTTGCGGGGCATGGGGCAAAGCCCCATATAATCACGTTAACTATTCGTTGATGGGACGCTGTCCCCTCAAACTCCCCTGACAGGGGAAATAATTCCCCCTGTACCCCTTATAGTTACGCGTTTTTACTAACCAACGTTTTACTAAATTACTATACGTACAGGGTTCAAAGGGTATTATACCCTTTGCGGGGCATGGGGCAGAGCCCCATATAAATATGTTAATTTTGCGTGGTATGATGCGAAACCCCATATAAACAACACACACAAATTTTCAAACTAATTTTTTTCGTCCTAAGTGGGCGCATTCAGGAATATTTTCGTCATCAAGGTTAAAGATTCGGCGTACTGCGTGCAGGGTAACCTCGGCCATATCTTCTTCATCTGAGCGTCGTTTTAAGAAAACAATGGGTTCGTGGTTTATTTTTTTAATAATGGCACTCAGCATAACTTCGAGAGCTTTTCTGGTCTCATCAGATACGGGACCAATGCGTTTGATGGTTTTTTCGAGTTCTTCTTCGGCGATACGTTCCCCTCGGCGAATGAGTTCAACGATGGTAGGTTGCAACTCAAGTTGTTCTAGCCATCTTGCAAAAATTTCTGTTTCTGCATCAACAATAGTTATTGCCTTGCAGGCTTCTTCTTGTCTTGTTGCTAGGTTTTCTTCAACCACTTCTTTAAGGTCATCAATATCATAAAGGTAGACGTTGTCTAAGTGGTTTACATCAGGGTCAATATCGCGAGGTACGGCTATATCAATAAAAAACATGGGTTTATTTTTGCGTGATTTTATGATGTTTTTCATATCTTTAGCTCTAATAATAGGCTCATGTGCCCCTGTAGAGCTAATGATAATATCTACCTCGCTTAAATGTTCAATGAGCGCTTCAAAGGGAACGGCCGCACCACCGTATTGCTTGGCTAGTTGCAGGGCACGTTCATGGGTACGGTTGGCTACCCGTACAGACTGAATACCTGCACTAACAAGGTGTGTAGCTGCAAGTTCTGCCATTTCTCCTGCTCCAATAAGCATAGCTTTAATGTTATGCATATCATCAAAAATACGTTTTGCAAGTTCAACAGCAGCATAACTAATAGAAACAGCACTTGAAGCGACAGCCGTTTCAGTTCGCACTCGTTTTGCGACAGAAAACGACTTGTGCAATAATTTGTTTAAGATAACTTTGGCATGATTTTTTTTCAATGCAACGCGGTACGCATCTTTAAGTTGCCCTAAGATTTGCGGTTCGCCAAGTACCATGGAATCAAGGCTTGAAGCAACGCTGAACAAATGGTGTACAGCTTCATTACCTGTGTACGTGTACGTGTGTGTTTGTAGTGTTTCAAGGGGTTGTTTACATGCTTTAGCCCAACAGCTTAATAGGTGTGTATGGGCGTCTTGATGTTCACTAACAGCGATAAGTTCAACTCTATTGCAGGTAGAAAGAATCATACATTCTGCAATAGGAGTGTCTATGGGAACAACTCCATTTTCAAGGATTTCTGGGTCAGTTAACGCAAAACGCTCGCGAATTTCAACAGGCGCTGTTTTGTAATTAAGACCAACGAGTACAATGTGTTTATTCATATATTCACTTGTAAAACAATACTATGGTGAGAAATAAAAAAGTCGAGTGCCAGTGAAATAGCTGCAACAGTAAAGGTTATAATAGCCATATGTGCTGTTTTTCGTCCTTGATACCCAAGGGCTAAGCGCTGGTAAAACAAAACCGCAAACAAAAACCAGGTGAGCAACGATAGAATGATTTTAGGATTTTCAAATTGACTTTGGCTTAGGGGTAACCAAATAACACTAGACATTAACCCTAGAGTATATAAAGGAAAACCAAGAGTAACAGCAAATTTATTTATTTTATCGTAAATTCCAAGAGCAGGAAAATCTTTAATGCACTCAGCAATGGGCATTTTTGTTTTTATTTTACGTTCTATATAAATGAATACAATACCTGCCCCAAATGCCATAGTAAGTAATCCAAAGCTTATAAATAATGAGCAAACATGCAGGCCAAAAAAAAGTCCTGATAAATTTTCAGGCAGTACATCTTTAACGTTGGCGAGGCGGAGTGAAAGAATATATAAAAGTAAAGCAAGGGGTGCAGCAGTTAATGCCAAAAAAGGCATACGTAAAAAACGCCATGCCACAAGGTATAGTAAAATAAGTACCCAAGAAAGAACCTGAATAAAATACCCAGCAGAAAGACTAAACCAGTTTTCAGTAACCAAGGCTATTATTATGGCAAGGGTATGTAGTGAAAAACCAGCAAGAGTTAACCAATTAGCAGCAATTTTAAGCTGCCGCCGCATGGCAAGGGTACCTATAAAAATTCCCAAGGTGCCAAAAAAATAGAACAGTATAATGCTTAAGGTGAGCAATTTTTCAAAGCTCATGAAGTAACTCTCCGATATAACAATGTAGTTGCTGGGGTAAAAGTTGTTTAAGAAGTTCAGTTGCCAAAATAAGTTCTTTCTTTTCTAGGTACTTAGCAAGGGGAGACGTAACTATATTGGTAAATATTTTTGTGTTTTCCCTTGTTTCTTTTTCAAGCCCAAGCACTAAAGGTCTTAACCTTTCTAAAACAAGAGCAAGGGCAGTGTATCTGTTTCCAAGCCAAGCTTCAAGTTCTTCTCGTAAAAAGCGAGCCAAAGCAGGGCTTGCACCTTGTGTACTAACGGTTAGTTGTATTGTACCTTGAGTAATGCTTGCAGGTACAATAAAAGAACTTTTTTCAATAGCGTCTGCAACGTTGCACAAAATTCCTTTTGCTTCGCATTCAAGCGCTATTATATTATTGACACTTGCATTATTTGTAGCTGCAAATACAAGGTGTTTTTGTCGTATATCTTTAGAATGAAAAGGGCGTTTTTCTAATAAAAGTACAGGATGTGTAAAAAAGTTATTTTCTACATCAAGGTGTGGGTCTATAACGGTTATACTTTTGGGTGAATACGTGAGTAGGTTTTTTATTTTACGTATCCCCACGCCACCTGCGCCAACAACTAAGGTATGCTTATGACGTAAATCAAGGTAAAGGGGATAATAATGCATAAAAACTCCTATAGTCCAAATATAAATAAATTTTGTCATATGTGCAAGCTTGTAACAAAATTATAGCATTGACTTGTTACGTTAAATCTGGTTCACAAGAGAGTAGCTTGTAGCTATTTTTTGTGTCACACAAACATACAAACAAAAAGGGTTATTTTTATGGGCGCATACCGTATTAGCCGTGAGCGCATGGTGCGAGAGCATCTTGTAAACAAAGGTATTACTGACCCTTTGGTGCTTAAAGCTATGCAAACTGTGCCACGGCATTTGTTTATGCCAGAGGCGTTTACACCACAAGCCTATGCAGATTGCCCTGTACCCATTGGGTTTGGGCAAACCATTTCACACCCTTTTGTTGTAGCAAATATGTCGCAACAGCTTAAAGCAGAACGGGGCATGCGAGTGCTTGAAATAGGCACGGGTTCAGGGTATCAGGCTGCTATTTTATTTGAAATGGGACTTGAAGTCTATACTGTTGAACGTATTAATGAACTTTATACTCGTAGTAGTAATTTGTTTTTACAATTACGCTATAGGGGTATACGTTGTAGGCTTGATGATGGTACTCAAGGGTGGGCAGAGGCTGCTCCTTTTGACCGTATTATCGTAACGGCTGGTGGGCCAAGTGTGCCACAGCCTTTAATAGACCAATTGGCAGACCCAGGAATTTTAGTGATTCCTGTTGGTATAGAAAAAAGAGCGCAACACCTTGTGAGTGTTAAAAAACTTGATGGCGTTATTGCTGAAGAATATGAAGAACAACCCGTAGCTTTTGTTGACCTTGTTGGCCAACACGGCTGGTAATAGAATAAATATATAAGCACGTTAAGGAGAGCACTTTATGGCAGCAAAAAAAATAGTAAAACGTAAAGAAAAAAATGATCAGGATTGCACATCACGCTCATCATGCGCCATGGCTGGTAATGATGGTTCTGGTTGCTCAAGTTGTGCTTCAAAACAAACCCATGATCCTTTTGCTGAACAAAATAAATCTATTGCCGCAACTTTTTCTAAGATAACGAATGTACTTTTTATAATGAGTGGCAAGGGTGGTGTGGGCAAAAGTTCTGTTTCTGTAAATTTAGCTGTAGCCCTTGCTGAGCTTGGGCACAAGGTGGGTATACTTGATGTAGACCTTCACGGTCCAAGTGTTATCAATTTATTAGGGCTTGGTTCAGGCCTTGATATAGATGAAACAACAGGGTTACTTATACCTGATACATATAATGATAGCATAAAAGTTCTTTCTATTGATTCGCTACTACGTGACAGAAATACAGCAATTATGTGGCGGGGCCCCAAAAAAACAGCAGCCATCAGGCAATTTTGTAGCGAGGTTGCTTGGGGCGAACTTGATTACCTTATTATTGATTCCCCTCCTGGCACAGGTGATGAACATTTAACTATTCTTGATATTTTACCGCAATCTCTTGCTGTAATGGTAACAACCCCCCAAGAATTGTCTTTGGCAGATGTGCGTAAAGCCCTCAATTTTTTACAGTATACCAAGGCAAATTTATTGGGAATTGTTGAAAATATGAGTGGGTTAGCCTGCCCAGCATGTGGTACTGAAATTCCTCTATTTAATAAAGGTGGGGGTAAAGTTCTTGCAGCGCAGTACAATGTTCCCTTTTTAGGAGAATTACCCCTTGACCCAGCCACCGTAGTAGCCGCAGATAAAGGTGTACCCGTTGTGTTGCTTGAAGGCGAATATGCTATCAAAAAAGGCTTTTTTGATTTGGCACAAACTATTCACCAAAGCTGTACCAATAAAGAAATAGTGCAGATGTTGTTACCTGATACGGATGAAACAATAGCATAACGTGTTTTATTCTATAGTGTGTATGAAAAAGTAGAGAAAAGAAAAACAAGAAGAGCGCACTTTTACTCTTCTTGCTTTTCTTTTGTTGATATAATTTTAAGAAATAACATAAAAAAGTATAAAACTTTCAAGCTCGGCGTTGCGCTTATATTAACTCTAAGGTAGTATGCTTTTGTTAGTTTATGACGAAATTTTTTTATGGGTATGTAGTTATGGTTGTCTTTAATTTACCAAATTCTTTATCTCTTTCTCGAATAGTCGCAGTACCGGTTATTCTTCTTTTTTTATTATTACAAACTAAATGGAGTTGCTTTGTTGCGGCTCTTATTTTTATTGTGGCAGGTTTAACAGACCTTGTTGATGGGTATATTGCTCGTAAATATAAATTAGAAACAAATTTTGGTAAATTTATTGACCCTTTGGCAGATAAAGTTCTTATCTCATCTCTTCTTATTATGCTCGTACAAATGGGTTGGGTTTCAGCCTGGGTAGCCATTATTATTGTTTGTCGCGATACTATGGTTACGGGGCTGCGCGCCATTGCTACAGATGAGGGTATGGTTATTGCTGCTGATAAGTATGGTAAAATTAAAACTATTTTGCAAATAGTAGCGCTTGTTCCTTTGTTGTTGCATTTTGATTGGTGGGGTATCCCCATGCATACTATTGGTACCTGGGTTTTATATGTGGCTACCTTGCTCACCATTTATTCTGGCTGGAATTATTTTGCTGTATTCTTTCAAACTCTTAAAGATAAAAGCAATCAGTTAAAGGCAGAGTAAAGGAGCCTGTATGTCTTCATATAGTACGGATCAACTTTCATTACGTTTGCATAATTGCTTGCAAACTATTCTTGAACTTGAAGAGATTTTAGATAATACTCCCTTAGGGCCTGCATTAAAAGATGAATTTTTGGTTTTACGTACTATTAGTGACCGTATAAATGAACTATGCGTTGTTGAAGATGACGTTTGTAGGATTGAAGCGGCCACTGGACGTTTTCTTGCAGAGGTAAAAGAACCAATTTTGCTTAACGGGCATAGTGACAAAGACCCTTCACGGGTTTTACAGTAAAATGTTTGCAAGACGTTTGGTTTTGCTTGTTTCTTTGTTACTTAATGGTGTACTTTTGTATAGCTTTATGTGGGGGAATAGTGGTGTTTTTGCTTATAAAGAGTTAAAAGACCATAGCCAAAAATTGCAAGAACAAATACTAGAGCTGGACGCACAAAATATTGCGCTCAGCCAAGAAATTCGTTTATTGCAATCTGATGAAAAATATTTGGAAAAAGTAATTCGCAATAGATTGCATTACGTAAAAGATTCTGAAGTATTATATATTTTTGATAAAGAAGAGTCTGATTTATCTGGAGCCAGTGTAGATGAAACAAAAAATTAAATGGTATCAAGAAGTTCTTGAATTAGAACCGAGTTCTCGCGTGTTTTTTCCTTTGGCACATTTACTTGTAAAAGAAAACTTGTTTGCCGAAGCTGTTGCAACTTTACAACAGGGCATTTTATTGCACCCTTATCATATTGAAGCACGCTTATTACTTATTGATTGTTTCTACACACAAAACAACGTTGTTGCTGCCCATAATGAAAGTGTGCAGGTAAGTAATATTCTTGCTACGTACCCAAACTTTTGGACAGCATGGGGTGATGTGTTAGAAAATATACCACAAATGCATGACGCATCTCTTGCATTACGTTTTTTTGTTTCTGCCATGCAAGGGCAACCGATTTCTTGGGGAAAAATTATTGAACATGGGCTTGCAGCTATTACTGGGCAAGAACCTTTAATAAAAAAACCAACTCCTTTAGTCGCTCATACATCAATGGATGTTGTTACTGAACCTCCAACCCCTTCATATATTTCTTCTTCTAGTACTGCACCAACATCAAGAGAAAAAAAACCCATTTCAATTACTTTTTCTACTATACCGCAACCACGTGCAGAAAAAACAAATTTTGTACCTCCTTTGCCCGAAATTCATGAAAGTAACACTGAAAATGTAACGCTACGCACACGTTCAATGGCTAATGTTTTAGCAGAACAAGGTGATTATGATGGAGCAAAAGACATTTATCAGGAACTTTTGCTTAATGCCACAGGCGAAGAACGTCTTGACCTAGAAAAAAATCTGAATGCAATTCTTGCTGCACCAACTACTCAATTTGTAGAAAAGCAAGAAGAATCAAATCAACCAAACCGTTTGGCTGATTTGATTGAATCTTTGGCACAACGTCTTGAAAACAGAGCCCGTTAGTTTTTTACACCATTTTAGGAGTTTACCTGTGTACCGCACTATCTTTTTTGTTGCCATTTTTATGATGCTTGCTGGTTGTTCAAGTAACCAATCTTTGAAAGAAGTTTGGAAATTCACCTCAAAGCAATACAGAACATACTTAAACACACCTGCCAACGTTGATTATGACGCCAAGGGAGGCGGTGTTGATTATGAAGTTGCACTAGGTGAAGCTGTGCGTGAAGTTGATAGAGAAATTAACTCTCTTATACGTATTATGGAAAACACAGGACGTAGTGTTGATGCTGAATGGGTATATAGTACCATGCGTCGTTTGCCCTGGCTTTCAGGTGTTGCTTTAGTTGATTCATCAGGTGAATTATTAACACATTTTCCTGATGTAGACGTTGCTACATTTGATGCACACCCATTACTTGAAGAAGACCCCAAACAACGCATTGCCATGCTACGCTCTTATGTGCAAATGACACCAAACGGTGCTGAGGTATATGTTGCCAACCCTGTATTTATAGGCCCTGAAATGCGCGGGCTTGTTGTTGCCCATTTTGACCCTCGCAATTTGCTCATTCATTCACCTAACCCAGGAAGTTTCAGCATAGTTTCTGCTGCTGGTACTTTATGGGCAGGCAATTCTGGTGGAGCCGCAGGTAGCGTTAACTGGGGTGAAGAACTGCAAAGAAACTCCAGCGGTAAATTTGGCTCAGGTGGTGGTGCATACTATTGGGTTTCTCGTTACATTGGCAACCTACCCATTGCTTATATTATCCCTACTTCTGCCACATCTTCAACCGCTCTTACCTCTACATCACAACAGCACGCTGAACAGCCAGTAGCATCTCCTGTTGAAGAAGAATCAATATTTGTTGATGAAGAAAATACAAGTAATGAGTAATCCAGTGTTTTTTGTTTTTATTTTGTAGAGGAGGGCTTATGAGTACTGTTCCGCAGATTTCTAACAGGCAAATTACTGTTATTGAACATCTTTTGCTTCATCAAAAACGCTCCCCTGAAGCAACTGGGTTGTTTACTCAACTTTTGTATGATTTAATACTTGCAGCAAAACTCATTGCCCGTAGCGTAAATAAAGCTGGGTTGCTTGATGTTCTTGGAGGCACTGGTGAAATAAACATACAGGGTGAATCTGTTCAAAAACTTGATGAATTTGCCAACCGTATTTTGATTCATCGTATGGAGAGAAGCGGGGCTCTTTGTCTTATGGCATCTGAAGAAAATGCCGATGTTATTCCTATTCCTTCTCGCTTTACTCAGGGTGATTATGTTCTTGTTTTTGACCCCCTTGATGGTTCAAGTAATATAGATGTTAATATTAACGTTGGCACTATTTTTTCTATTTTACGCAGAACAAGCCCCAAAAACTATGAGCCAGGTATGGCTGATGTTTTACAAGCTGGATATAAACAGGTGGCTGCTGGCTATTTTTTATACGGTCCTTCTACTATGATGGTATACAGTACAGGCCAAGGGGTGCACGGTTTTACTCTTGACCCTAGCGTAGGCGAATTTTTATTATCACACCCCAATATGAGTATTCCTGATACTGGCGCTATTTATTCTGTTAATGAAGGCAATACTCTTTTTTGGGATGAGAAAACTAAGCAAACTGTTACTTGCTTTAAAACTAATGAAACTCCTTTAAAACGACCCTATAGTTTACGTTATGTAGGCTCTTTGGTGGCTGATTTTCATCGTACGTTACTATATGGTGGCGTGTTTTTATACCCACCTGACTATAAAATTCCTGATACTCCTAAAGGCAAATTACGCTTGTTGTGTGAAGCCTCTCCTTTGGCCTTTCTTGCAGAACAAGCGGGTGGAGCTGCTAGCAACGGTACACAACGTATTCTTGAAATTGTACCCGATTATTTACACGCTCGTGTACCTTTGTATATTGGTTCAAAGCACGACATAAGCTTTATTGAACAAAATCTTACATCATCATCTTAAATTTTTTATCAGTTAAATATATTGTAGGTTTACCTTGTTGTGTTTGGGTATTGAAACTTCATGTGACGACACTTCTGTCGCCCTTGTAAAAGATGGTGCACTTGTTGGGCAAAAAAGTGCCTCGCAAGTACAACTACATGCCTTGTTTGGTGGGGTAGTACCTGAGGTTGCCTCACGAGAACACCACCGTATGCTTGGAGGGTTATGTGATCAACTTTTTGCCGAAAGTGGTTATACTCTTGCAGACCTTGATGTTATAAGTGTAGCAAGAGGTCCAGGGTTGTTAGGCAGTTTGTTAATAGGGGTTGCTTTTGCCAAAGCCCTTGCTTTTGGTACCAAGGCACGTCTTATTGCTGTTAATCATTTACATGCGCATCTCTATGCCTATGGGTTAGAATATGCTTTAACATTTCCTGCTCTTGGGTTACTTGTTTCAGGGGGGCACACACATTTATATAGAATGGAAAGCCCCACAGAAAATATTATATTAGGTAAAACCCTTGATGATGCAGCAGGAGAAGCCTTTGATAAAGCTGGTAAACTTTTAGGTCTACCGTACCCTGCTGGGCAATTTATTGATGTTCTTTCTGACGTAACCCTTGCTGACCCAGCTCTTTTTCCACGGCCCTATGTGCATAACCAAAATTTAGATTTTAGTTTTAGTGGGTTAAAAACGGCTATGGCAACATATGTAAATAACCATGTTTTGCCCCGTGTAACATGGGATGTGCAAACGGCTTTACCTTGTTACACAAACGATTGTGACAATATTGATTTAAAAAAAGTATGTTCATCATATACCTTAGCTGTTGTTGAAACGCTTATTATAAAAACAAGAAGAGCCTTAGATCAACAAAAAGATTGCAAGGCACTTGTTTTAGCAGGGGGGGTTGCAGCTAACAGTCAATTGCGCTCTGCCATGCAAAATCTGGCTCAAGAAAATGGTCTTTTATTACTCATGCCAGATAAAAAGTTTTGTACTGATAATGGTGCTATGGTTGCATACTTAGGGTATTTGTTGGCGCAAAAAAATATTTATCATAGCCTATCGTTTGAGGCGGTACCTCGCGGTACCATGATACCAAAAGATAACTTACAAACAATCTAATGCTTGCCACTGCGATTGTTTGAGTTTAAGATGCTTGGTACTTGACAGCCTTAAGAATGGTATCTATTTTAAGAAAATATATAACGATATCTGTTGAAATATATGTAATAGAGTAGTGTTGCTTAACTTTGTAAGGAGATTATTATGGCAAATTCTGTAACTGATAATAGCTTTGATACTGATGTTGTGAAAGATTCGTTACCTGTTCTTGTCGATTTTTGGGCACCTTGGTGCGGGCCTTGTCGGGCAATTGCTCCTATTATTGATGAACTGACTGTTGAATTTCAAGGTAAAATTAAAATAGTCAAACTGAACGTTGATGAAAATCCTGTTACTCCAGGAAAATTTAATATTCGCGCTATTCCAACTCTTATTTTGTTTAAAGATGGCAAAGTGCTTGATCAAGTTACTGGTGCTGTTTCTAAAGCTCAATTAAAAGATATGATTACCAACAAGGCATTAGCTTAAATGAATATGTATGATTCTATTGTTGTAGGTGCAGGCCCCGCAGGGCTTTCTGCTTCTTTATACCTTGCTCGCTTTGGTCTAAAAACTATTCTGGTAGAAAAATTAACCCCAGGCGGTATGCTTTTACAAACGAATGATATCGAAAATTATCCTGGGTTTGCTAATGGCATAAAAGGCTATGAATTAACAGATGCTATGGCTGCTCAGCTTAAACCGTATGACGTTGAGCAACTTTCTGGTAATATTATAAAAATTGAAGCTGATGGACCCGTTAAAAAAGTACTTGTTGATGATAAATGGATTGAGGCAAAAAGTCTTATTGTTTGTTCTGGTGGCATTTATCGCACTTTACAGCTTCCTAATGAAAATGATTATACTGGCAAAGGCCTGTGTTATTGTGCAGTTTGTGATGGTCATTTTTTTAAAAACCAACCAATAGCTGTTGTGGGTGGTGGTAATACTGCTCTAGAAGAAGCTTTATACCTTTCTAATCTTGTTGCTGATCTTTATCTTGTGCACCGCCGTGATGAATTCAGAGGTGCCTCTATCTATCAAAAACGAGTGAAAGAAAAAAAGAATATTCATATTATATATGATAGCGTTGTTAGTGCATTACATGGCGAAGATGGTCTTTCTGCCGTAACTGTAAAAAATGTTAAAACGGCTGAAGAAAAACAACTAAATGTTAATGGTCTTTTTGTATTTATAGGTTTTAACCCTTCACACAGTGGTTTACCTGCTACCATGCAACTAGATGACCATGGTTTTATTATTACGGATGTGGAAATGAGAACGAATATTCCAGGAGTTTTTGCTGCTGGTGATATTCGCTCAAAACAATGCAGACAAATTGCTACCGCTGTTGGCGATGGTGTAACAGCGGCCAACTCTGCCTATCTATTTTTGGGGCAATAATTTTATGACACATATTCTATCTCGCTCTGTTACTGTTCTTTTTTTACTATTTTTTCTCTCTGGTTGTGGGCTTATTGATTATTTTTATTTGCCTCCCCCTGAAGATACTGCCCAAGAATTATTTGAAGCGGGCAATGAAGCTATGCGTGAAAAAGATTATGTTTCTGCCTCACATTATTATAGCAAACTTACAGATGCCTACCCGTTTAGCCCGTATACTATTGAAGCAGAACTTTCTCTTGCAGACTGCTATTTTTTGGATGAAGAATGGAATGCTGCTACTGAAGCATATAAAGAATTTGAATTTTTGCATCCACGGCATGAGGCTACCCCTTATGTGCTTTTCCAAGTGGCTATGTCTAACATGAACGGTTATGTTTCTATTGATAGACCTATTGTACCTATTGAAGAAGCTTATTCTTACTTAAGTCGTTTACGTGAAACATACACAGGTACTGAATACGCTGCAACGGCTACAGAAAAAATGGCAGAATGTCGCAGACTTATGGCTGAATCTGAATTGTTCTATGGCGACTTTTATTATAGGCAAGATAAGTATACTTCTGCTCTTGCTCGTTATAGACATATAATAGAACATTTCCCTGATGTTCCTGAAGTGTATGCACATGCCACTGAAAAAGCCAACATAGCCTTTGTGTATGCCCGCGAAAATGATGCCGAAGAAACTCGACAAATACGCGAAGGCTCTTTTTGGAAAAGTGTTAAAAGCTTTTTCTAAAAAATGACACAAAAAACCTTATGAACAGGCTGCCTGCCCTTATGCAGATAGCCTGTTTTTCTATCTTATTTTAATGAAGGATTTATGGAAAAAAACACCGAAAGTATACAACCAGGGCAAATATTGTCTTCTCTTAAGGTTATTGATTTAACTTGTGAAGGGGGAGCCTTGGCACGCTACAACAAACAAGTTGTATTTATTGATAAAGGGTTACCTGGTGAAATAGTAACTGCTCAAGTTACCTCTGTAAAAAAACGTATTGTTCATGCTGATCGTATAGAAACCTTAGAGCCCTCACCAAATGCAATCACCCCAAAATGCCCGCATGCCTTTGAATGCGGCGGGTGCACTTGGCAAAACTTACAGTTATCTGCACAGCAAATGTGGAAAATGAACCACTTACAACAAAACGTAACACGTATTGGTAAAGTGTCTTTGCCTAAAATAGCCCCCCTTATCTCTTCGCCAGATACATTTTACTATCGTAATAAAATGGTTTTTGCTTTTCTGCCAGATGCCGATGGCAAAACAAAAATAGGGTTGCGTAAAACTAAATCACACGATGTAGTAGCTGTTACTGATTGCTGCTTGCAACCCAAAATAGCTATGAATATTTTGCACGAAGTGCGTCTATTTTTAGAGAAAAACCATATTTCTTCTTATAATGGTGAACAAGGATTTTTACGATTTTTGGTTGTACATACCCCAGAATATACTCCTCATACTACTGCAAACGCTATACCTCAAACGTTTGTAGAAATTATTACAGCTCCAAAGTATGGTAATGAAAAATACACAGCTCCAGTATGCGATTTAGCAGAACATTTGTTTGAAAATCCCAACTTGGGATTATGTGGAGTTGCTATAACTGCACGTAAACAAAAAAGTAATGTGGCACATGGTGATTACAGAGTTTTTTCTTTAGGTGATCTTACGTATAAAGAACGCTTTGACCATTTGTCTGTAAAAGTTCCTTATGATGCCTTTTTGCAAAGAAATACTAAGGCTGCATGTCTTTTATACCAAACAGTTGCTAACGAATCTTCTTTGCAGGGGCACGAAGTTGTTTGGGATTTATACTGTGGCATAGGTTCCATTGGATTGTATCTTGCCCCAAAAGCAAAAAATATTCGCGGGTTTGACATCCAACCAGAAGCTATTTTTGCAGCTACCACCAACGCACAAGAAAATGGGTTTAACCATTGTCTTTTTCACGCAGGAAATATACTACAACAAATGCGCGCTGAAACAACAAAACCAGACCTTATTATTGTTGACCCACCACGCGCAGGTATTGAAGCGCAAATACTTAAATATATTAGTACCAGTGGTGCTAAAAAAATTATTTATGTTTCATGCGATGTAAGCACACAAGCACGTGATGTAGCACGCTTACAACCGCATTGGTGCATATCAAAATCTATTCCTTTTGATATGTTTCCCCATACTCCACATTTAGAAAATATTCTCGTTCTTGAACCTGCTCAGTAGAATTATTTAACGTGGTATAAATAAAAACTAATGTAGATAAAGCATGAACCTAGGTGCTGATTTTTGTTCACTGTTAGGCAATGATTTAAAATGATAATGACGTAATGTTCTTTATTCTAGATAAATACTTTTACTAACCAATGACAAAAAATAAGGAAAAAGAAATGATTCATGAAGTCCAATCTTTTATAAAAAACTGGCAAGAAGATTCTTTGAAAATAAAGCCTTTGTTCGAAAAAATAGTAGAACATATGCAACAACTTGATGCTATCTCTTTTGACTTTAAAGCTCGACCATGTATCAGTTTTTCTCTTAGGGCAAAGCACCACAGCCAAACGAACCAACCCTTATTTGTTCTTGTTGATATTATTGATGATGAACCCGAAGCACGTTGGTTGTCTATTTGTTTTTATGATGTTTTTATAACTGACCCTGATGAAATAGGAGACCAAGTACCAAATGGTCTTTTAGGGGAAGATGCGCGCTGCTTCGATATAGACGACCAAGATTTTGATCTTACCTATGTCCTACAAAGAATAACCGAAGCACACCACAGCGCTATACAAAAAAAATAACAATAATTTTGATGTTTGGTTTATAAATATATATATAAATATATGGGGCTTCGCCCCATGCCCCACAAAGGGTATAATACCCTTTGAACCCTGTACGTATTTAGTAAGCAATTAAACATGCTACGAGTCAGTATGTAAGTATGCTACGAGTAAGTATGTAAACGCGCTATGAGTCAGTAAGTAAACACGTACTATATAAGGGGTACAGGGGGAATTATTTCCCCTGTCAGGGGAGTTTGAGGGGACAGCGTCCCATCAATAAATAGAGCTTGTGCAGGAGGAATTATTTCCCCTGTCAGGGGAGTTTGAGGGGACAGCGTCCCCTCAATGAATAGTAAATTTGTTTGTTTTTTCTTTTGTCATTCTAAAAGCTACTTCCTTTATTCTGTGCACTTGGTAACTTTTCCAGAGTGTTTTTTTTGAAGCGAGAAACTGCAAGCGTATCTTGTAATAAAAATGTACACTTGCAAAGATTCGATCTTTATGGCATGTTACTTGCTAGAAGGATATTCTATGGCACTTGAATTAAGGCAGCAACTCAAACTTTCACAGCAACTGGTAATGACCCCGCAATTGCAGCAGGCCATCCGGTTACT